>BQKZ01002884.1:62477-77515 GCA_036244855.1 Temnopleurus reevesii | reverse complement strand
AAACTATTCGCACTCATGAGCATCAGATAGTATCATCCACCCTCGGGCCGTTGGCCCTCGGGAGTATGGTACTATCCGATGTTCATTCGTGCGAATAGTTTTAACCAGAACCTCGAGAGTCATTGTATATTTCTATACTATAGTCATGGCGACGTCTATTGCCAGAGATAGTATGGTGTTTTCGATATCTTTTGAACGTTGAACTTTTATTAAGAAACATGCCTTTGGCCCGACTGGGCATATAAAGGCTCAACATATAACATTCACAATATAAACGAACTTCGAAACAAACAGATAACATATTTATACATATATACAAGGTAGCGTTTGAGATAGTTACAATATTCAAAACAGTTTCATATGCAACATTATAATACTGGTAAAAATAAATCGAGTCAACTGTGAAGAAGGGCACGTCGACCGAAAGTAGTACGTCACAGTTTTGCGCGCCTGCTCATTGTTACGTGACAATGAGCATACGCGCAAAACTATGACGTAGCACTTCCGGCCGGCTGTGACTGTGACTGTGACGAATGAAATCGAAGCCTCCGTAATGTAATAATTCAAAAACATTTCCAACGCAATTTGATCTCCTGTGTGTCTCGAGCATGTGTACATCCACATATTATCAGAGAGGAATAATCAATAGGAATATTACTCACTGCTTACTTACTATTACCTTTAAAGTTAAGGGCACATTTCCATTCTGTCAGCACCGCGGTAATAATATTAGCACTTTGATTTTTCCAGTATAGGGACATGTGTCAAACACGCAATATAAAGTGCAATTATATGAAGGAGAGAGACAGAGATATAAAAGAGAGGGATATAGAGAGAGAGACAGAGACAGGCAGAGAGATAGTGTGAGTATGTGTGTGTGAAAGAGAGAGAGAGAGACAGAGAGAGAGGGGGAGAGAGAGTGCGTGAGAGAGAGACTGTGTGGTGTGTTTGAGAGGGAGATAGAGAGTGTGTGAGAGATAGAGAGAGGGTGTGTGTGTGTGTGAGAGAGAGAGAAATAGAGGGGAGAGAGAGAGAGAGAGAGAGAGAGAGAGAGAGAGGGAGAGAGAGAGAGATTGTGAGAGAGATGGGGTGTGTGGTGCGTGTATGTGAGAGAGAGAGACAGAGAAACAGAGAGACGCAGAGAGAGAGAGCGTGTGTGTGTGTTTGAGAGAGAGAGACTGTGTGTGTGTATGTATGTGTGAGTGTGTGTGTGTGCGTTTGTGTGTGAGAGAGAGAGAGAGAGAGAGAGGGAAGAGGTGACAAAAAATAAACTTACATAGGGAAGGTCAAAAGACGGTACTCCTTATTCAAACCCAGTAATCTTTCCATTTCATCCGAGCTCAACTCAAAGTTTAGGGCCTGCATTTTAAAACAAACAGAACGTAAAATGTAAAGCCTGCGTCACACCTTTGCGTTTTAGTCTGCATCGGCCCAGCGCTTTTGGAAATTAAAAACGATCCCTTGACGCACAAAGACGCAGATCATGCGGTGGACTGACGCTCGTCGTACGCTCGTCGAGCGCAAGCCGAACGTCAGGCTACCTACTGATCTGCGTATGCTGTCCGCCATGGGAGCGTTTCTAATTTCCAAAAACGCTAGGCCGGCGCAGGCTTTAGACTTAAAATCCCAAATAGAGCTTTGGGAAAGATTTTAACCTAATAGTTAAATTCGACAAAATATGATGTGACGACCAGTGTTTATCCATGTTTGGATAAGACAAGAATTATTTCAATTATTTATCTACCGAACACACGAATCATTTAATTGATATTTACGCAGTACCTGCTGCTAGAACACGAATCGAGCCCGCCACTAGAATCGTTTCTCGGTGGTCTAGTGGTAAGACACCTGTCTAGTCCTCAGGAGATCGTGGGTTCGAGTCCTACCCGAGAATGTCTGATTTTTTTTTCACAGCTTCTCGGTAAAGCACTGTCAATCTGTATTTATCCATGTTGGGATAAGGCAAAGATTATTTCAATTATTCATCCACCCAACACAAAATCATTCAATTACGATCTTAGGACTGCTTCCAAACATTCCAAAATAACATTTATATACCAGAACTAGAACTTTCAAACTTCATAAAAATCCACAAATTTTGCCGCCAGACTAATGCCCCGGTCACAAAGAGCCCCGGAATAAACACTACTCAACACGTCTCTTTGTTAATTCACAGTTAACTGCCCCAGAACAAAGAGTCGTGTTGAATCGTATTGCTTCCGGGGACCAATGTGACCGGGGCGTTAGTTTACCTCAAAGTTCTGTTCAATCCTTGACTGTGTCACACTCTTTGGAATCACGACCACTCCCCTTTGGATCTGGTAGCGAATCAGCACCTGAGCCGATGACACGCCCCTTTTCTTAGCGATCTCACAGATGGTAGGGTCTTCCATGACATTTGGATCAGATGGATTCTTGTCCCTATTTTTTAAGATAAGAAATGATAAAAATCCAAATTAGAATGCTATATTAAATAATCAGCTGAATTATTGACCCATTCAATTTTCTTCTCAAAACATTGTTTGATTAGACGGATGGAGCTCGAAGAGGCTGACTGAATATTCTGTTCATGCCTATGTACTTAAGTTTAGAAAAGTTATCAGTTTCATCTTACGCTAAACGTTCAAATTCATTCATATAAAGCATAATTGCAACTGTCGGCAAAAATAAACAATTGCAATACGTACTTAGACAACGAATTTATGGTAACATTACAATAGAATGGCATCGATTTTAAATATTTACTTTCACTACTCCTACTTCTAATACTAATACTACTACTATTACTAAAATATCATCGATAATGACAATGCGTCTTATTTTTTTTTATTTACCCTGGGTAGCGGCATTGATTTTAACAAACTGTTCTCCCACTGGGCCCTGCATGCGCGGATCAGACGGTATAATGACGTTTGGCTCGCGTTCAAGGAGCGTACGCCGTAAGTCAGTCCATCGTATGACCTGCGTCTATATGCGTCCAGGGCCGACGCAGACTAAAAACGTAAAATTGTGAATCGGCCTTAAAAAGACTGGTGTCAAAACATCTACGTCACAGTGCTTTAAAGGGATAGTTCACCCCGAATTATTCTTGCCTCCATTAGAACTTACATGATATTTATAAATGAATAAACATGAATATTCCGGAAAAATGTCAGGATGCGATTTGTAAATATGAAATCAATTTGTTGGCTCAGGGAAACGATCTCTTCCACTGCAGATCGCCATATTGAAATTATCCGCCGGAGTTGTGACGTACTATACAATCAGGCAGTTCAGTGCAGCATTTAGCCACGCGATAGTCCGATCGCAGGCTACAACTATTGGTTATTTTTTTTAGCGATTGTTTTCTGCCCATTGATCGGAATTACAAATGGCGGTACGGTGGGCAAGAGCCAGTTAACGAAAAGGGTATACATGTAATTTGACTGTTAGTTGACGGGCTTTGAAGAAATAAAAAGCAAAGTTCTCAGGAAGTATGGGACTAATAAATCTGTTATGATAAACTCTGGGGTGAACCATCCCTTTGTATTTATAAACCTAAATGCTTATTTTTTGTTTTGATTGTATTAAGAAATAAAATGATAACACCCTTCGTACCCCGGTCGTTCTGGTGAGCCCAGTGGACTGTAGGCCGTTACTGTGATTCCATGTTGGTTGCAGAGTTTGATCAAACCATTCTGTCCGAGGAATGGATGGCTCTCAACCTACAAAGAATCGGTGGGAGAAAAACAAGATTTATTGAGATGAATGGATAATAAAATATAAGTCTGTACTAGTCTCGTGGTGTTACATAAGCCCCGGTCACAAAGGGCCACGGAAGCAACACGATTCAACACGACTTTTTATTCGGAGGCAGTTAATTGTGAATTAACAAAGAGTCGTGTTCAATCGTGTTGCTTCCGGGTCCCTATGTGACCAGGGTCATACGTATATATACGTTCAGTGGCTTTCGCTTTAAAATTTAAGCCCATCACGCATTATACTGTAGACTAAACTATAAATTCGAAAAGACTTGAATTTAAGTCCAATTGATCGGCCTCTTTCAACAAGTTTTTCTAATGAAGGCCTAATATATTTAAATTAATTTGTGCGTGTGTGTGATTTAGAGTTACCATAGTAATTCATCTAATAGACATCGATGAAATGGACTAAATTAGAAAAATTTAAAAGAGAATAAGCGACGGATAGAAATGATATTCAAAACAAGTTGAAACGCTGGCTGTATAAAGAACTATTTGATTTATATGTGTAGAGATTTAATTCTTAAACATTCAGATACTGTGTGTAGGGAACAATCCATTGAATTGAAATACAGTCCAACCTCCTTATAAAGAGCACTGATGATATAACGATATCTCGCTATAACAAGGTACTTTTCCTGGTCCCATCTCTTT
Source organism: Temnopleurus reevesii (assembly GCA_036244855.1). Lineage (NCBI taxonomy): Eukaryota > Metazoa > Echinodermata > Echinoidea > Temnopleuroida > Temnopleuridae > Temnopleurus > Temnopleurus reevesii. The sequence continues at coordinate 73,121 of BQKZ01002884.1, read as the reverse complement.
GTATCTAATTGTATTTTGGTCCTGATATAACAAGACTTCGATATAAAGAGATAATTTATCTGGTCCCAGGGACCTCGTTAAACCGAGGTTTGTATACACGTCTTTAAGATTTAGATTTGTGCATTGCAATCTATCTATCTAACGATTAATCGTATTTCTTTGTTTAATTTCAGTAGGGTAGCTCAATCAATAGCATTGATACTGGTTTCAATGGAGGCCCCATAGCAAAACTAGTACAGCAAATTATAGTTTACGATCGGCATTTTAATGAAAGGCTACTAGCATTTGACTGAAACGTTTCAGCACATAAAATTCTGTCATCCTAGCTATAATTGTGGTTCTGTATTCTCATATATTGGGAAAACCCTCATAATGTAGGATTTTCCGTAAGATAAATCAACTCGACCAAACTAATTTATCATCTAAGCACACATTAATCAGAGTCATAGTCAAAGCTATGTTTCAATTTTATCAATAATTTCTAATATGTTAGAAATGGTGGTTAGGAAAACTGGTCTAGCCATCCACAGGTCGTGGGTTCGAGTCCCACCCGATACAGCCAATGAGTTTTTGTTCATAGCCTCCGGGTAACTTTACACAGCAGTAGCATGTGTACCCCCTTTGTGGGCCGTTGGTGACAATAAATATAAATAGAAAAATTCTTGCTATCAATTTCTAATATGTCCCTTATTTAATTTGATTATACAGTTTTGTGTATATGACTTATATAGAGATAATTTTTTTAATTTATAAATTTTGAACTGAATGGAATTGAATTGAATTGTGTAACAATACAGAAAAAATAATTTGAAACAAATAGGTTTTTACCAATATTTGTGTGTGTGTGTATGTAGCAATAAAAAAAGTCACAAACAAAAAGTTGTTTTTATAGTTTGTGTGTTTGGAAATATGCGTATGCGTATGTGTGTGTATGTGTGTGAGTGTATGTATGTGTGACATTTAGAAAGTGTGAACATGAAATGTTGTACTATAAATATTACTTGATTTGAAAGAAAAATAATCATAATTTGCGTGTTTGTCGGTGTTCAAGAAGTGCTTATGTTAGCGTATGTGTGTTTGTATGATTGTTTGCATGTGTGTGTGTGTGTATGTGTTGCATGTAATTAAATATAGTATTTAATCACTATTCACCTGCAAGTTGGCAATCGGATGTTTTGGAGGAAGATCGAGGATGCGTTGCATCTGTGACACATTAAAGTTGGATACACCGATCGCGCGAACCAACCCCTTGTCGACAAGTGCTTCCATTCCCTGAAGAAAATGACAATGCAGATATTGATATCGAAAAATAGATAGGGAGAGTAAGAAGGAGAGAGAGATGAGAGAGAGAGAGAGTGAGAGAGAGCGAGAGGGGGGGGGGGGAGGTGGAATTGAAAGAATGGATGTGACAGATGGATATAGATGAAGATGAATGGATGAAGATTGACAGAGAGAATGAAATAGAGAGAAAGAGAAAGAAAGAAAGAAAGAAAGAGAGTGAAAGAGCGTGAAAGAGAGAGATAAATAGGGGCGAGAGATAGAAGAGTGTGTGACAGAGAGATGGGGCATAGTGAGAGAGTATGTGTATGTGTTTACGTGTGTGTGGAGGAGAGAGAGTGAGGGAGTGGAAAGTGGATGAGAGAGATAGAGATAGAGGATGAATGGACAAGTGGATTTATCAAAATATATTTGGCAAAAGTTTACCGAACACAGAGCAACATACTATTCACACACCCAACAGTTAGATTTTAACCAACATGAGCAAAATCCCAACATGAATTGGACATATTTTACCAATAGTTAGTTAATAGTGTCTACTGCCATTTAATTACATTTTTACGTTTTGTACCTCTGCTCACAATTTTATACAAACCCAAACTTTATGCAGTTTCTTTATGCCCCGGTCACATAGGACCCCGGAAGCAACACGATTCACCCCGACTCGTTGTTCTGAGGCAGTCAACAGTAAATTAACAAAGAGTCGGGGTGAATCGTGATGCTTCCGGGGTCCTATGTGACCAGGGCTTAAGATGAAGTAGTTCAGATTCTGAACGGTTTCCTAACCGCTCTGCCCCAGTGGTATACGAGCACGACCGATAGATGGCGTCATTAGGTGTTCGTACAGAACGCCATAATTACGGAGCTTTAGCTAACAGTACGGTAGGGCCGATTAGGACGTTATTTCTCAATCGCGGGATAATCTAGCGGGCCGCTAAGGTTGAGAACGCCCGCTAGATTATCCCACGGATGCCCATTGATTATCCCGCGCTTGAGAAATAACCAAGGAGCTAAGCTCCTTGAAATAATGTCCTGATTACCCTACCGTACTGTTAGCTAAAGCTCCGTAATGTTGGGTCTGAGAAACTCGTCGCCCGTGAATCCTCTCTGACGGTCTGGCAGCAATGGAAAGAAAATAGATCGATCGGGAGGATATAGCGCTCTCAAAAAATTGTTTAGAATCTGAACTACAGATGAAGATGAAGTGTGCCTACTTCAAAACATGCTCTTACTACTATTTTCTAAAACGTATAAGCGAGTCTGCGTTTAATCATTTAAATTCACATTGTGTCGATCTTTTGGTAGTGTATAATCAAAGAATAGTAAGACAATTAAAAACAAGACAATTAATGATTATGAAAAGAGAATATGTTAAAGGTTTAAAATATAAATACACATGTTATACATACTCAACACCATTGTCCTAGTGGAGGTTCCTCTTTGTACATGAAATATTCAATTTAATGCGATGAAAACATAGAGAAGGGTAAGTTAAAGACCTCATTTACAAAACAAAGTCAATTTTCGGACTTCTGAGGAAAACATGTTTTGTTTTTACAAGAGAAATTTTTGCTTCTTACTGCTTACATAAAGTTAGTGTTAGAAATTGATACAATCGACTCACACCTTTGCGTTGTTAGCCTGCGTCGTCCCAGAGTTTTTGAAAGTTAAAAACGCTCCTTGGACGCACAAAGACGCAGGTCAAACGGTGGACTGACGTTCGCCGTACGCTCCTTGAGCGCAAGTCGAACGTATATCCACCGTCTAGTCAGCGTTCACAGTGCGCTCGACTAGCGTTTTTAATTAAAAAAAAACACTGGGCCGACGCAGGCTAACAACACAAATGTGTGAGTCGACCTTTATAAGGCATAATGGAATTTGGAATTTGGAATTTATTCATTTGAACGTCATTGACATGTACAGCCAACATTTTGTTCTGATTACATTTTTTTTTCATACACATTGTGTTTTATCAAACAAATTATACAAAATAAAGAAAATGACAATGAATAAGGAGGTGAAAATAAAAATTCAAATTTGATTGAAAATGAACCTAAATCCTGTTGCAAATGCGCTCTTCATATTTATGCATTGATCCTTACCTTCCAGACATCGACGTAATCGGTGACGTAATCACCAATAAGCATTCCATTATCATCTAAGGGAAATATTCCTTTGTCGTTCTTGAATTGGAAAAGAATAGGAAACAGTTGTTATCATTTTTATTCATTGTGTATATTATATGTCGTGCTAGAAATTAAACAAGTATATAACACCTAATAATAAAGAGAGATGTATGCACAACCATTTTGAATGTAACTCTCCTCGTTATATAAACTAAGAATTTCGAGAATAATAATAGACCTATTATGAAACATTGCTCCCCGGAGCTATTGTTCCCGGGCATTTTTTTTTCAAACATACCAATTTTTATTAAGTTCAAGATGTTCTGGGGAGCATTGTTTCAGGCTACATTTTTTTATCATTCTCAAATTTCTTGCGTTATCCGTACGATTTGTCAAATATTGATCACGTGATAAAATGTAGTTTTTCCCATCCATCAAAAGAGGTAAAAAGACAGTCGACAATCTTGGAGCTAACACGAAAAAGGAAAGGAGTCCTAGTTCATATTTTACGTCCTCCAAACAATTTCCCCTCCCCCTCCCCTCCTTCTTACCCGGACTTGGCGCTGCAGGAAAGAGACAGCCCATGGTGTAACAATATTTAATTTCAGGAAAAAAAACAAACGTGTTTTAAGCCCTGGTCACACAGGACCCCGGACGATCCACCCCGACTCGTTGTTCTGAGGCAGTTAACTGTGAATTAACAAAGAGTCGGGGTGAATCGTGTTGCTTCCGGGATCCTATGTGACCGGGGCTTTACCGATCTGGCAAAACTGAGAAAGCACATCCACGATTGTCCATAGCCCGAAGTACCCGCTCTCACATGAATTATTTCGAGTAGACCCCTGTGTTATTTTGCGTTTTTAAAAATATCATAGAAAATCAATGATTGTAGTATAGCTTGACAAGTGCTACGTATCTATTGAGGGGAAATTTTCATGATTTTATAGTTCACCAATTAAAACCTCTTGACCGCACCATTTTTTTTTTTTTTTAGATATTAACCTAATCAAAGCAATATGTCATGAATCCATACTTTCCATAACCTTTAAGTGTTAGATTGCCTCTATCTTCGGCTGTCTCATGCAGGGACAAAAATCGAATATTTTACGAAAGAAAGTTCATATGCTGATTTATTAATAGCCACAGATAAATGATGATTCATGCACATCAAATAATATTAATAAATATTCATTGAATCAATAGGGGTAGCCACGGATCAGCATTTTGGGTGATTCACCTGCAATAACGAGCGATTAACCTCTACTTTAAAAAATAGTTGCATAGCGCCATCTGCAGTTCTTAAATTCAATACATTGTCGGTGGCGCGAATTGAATGTAGTCCAAATGTTAGCTTGAGGGACATCATTTAGCAGTTTAAGCCCCAGTCACATTGGGCACCGGAAGCAACACGAACCAACACGAATTTTTGTTCTGAGGCAGTTAACTGTGAATTAACAGAGAGTCGTGTTGTTTCCGGGGCCCTATGTGACCGCGGCTTTAGTAAAATGATAGATCGAAATGAGAGACAAATCGTCCGTGACGCGAGGGAGAGGGTATTGTTATACGAATGAGTTACAAATCAATTGAAACGCGTTCTTCTATAGAATTAACACGTTCTTCGACAGGATGCCCATTGAATTGGCGCTATCTCGGGATTTCTTTGTCGTCATGCTCCCATCACTTCGTGTAAAACGGACGAGATAATGAGAAAGTGATATGGATTTAAAGCCCCTGAAGAAACACGATTCAAAACGACTCTTGTTCTGAGGCAGTTAACTGTGAATTAACAAAGAGTCGTGTTGAGTCGTGTTGAATCGTGTTGCTTCCGGGCCTCTGCGTGACCGTGGCATTAGGAAATAAGTTTATAAATACCACAAGTGACATGGGCCAGTGCATAAGATAGAGATCAACGTAGTCAACACCCAGGTTCTGGAGAGATTCCCGACAGCAGGGCTCGATCTTGTCAGGTTCATGGGCGGTAAGCCAAAGCTACAAAAAAAAAATTTAGCAAAAGGAGATGTCACATGAGAGTCATTCAAATGAGAGTGCACAAACTGGTCGACATTTAGTTTAGTGTAACATAAATTGGTAACCGTTCAAATCAGGGAGTTGGAATTTACTCCCTGTTCAAATGATATCTGAACAAAAAAAATGATTTGTATTATCATTTGTATAGGTACAACACAACTTAGAATCTATTTCCGTAAAATTAAGTCGAACTCCAATTCAATGGTCCTTTGTAATGCTATTCAAATCGGAAACGGTTTGTGATTGTTGTGTCCGCACAGTTCAATACACGGCGTATGGATTTATTGTCAATGTCCTACTTTATTATGCAGAAATAGTTTATATCGTATTGTTTATAAAAGGGACCCAAGATAAGTTTATTCGACATGATGCGGATCTAGTTAGGAAGCAAATAATCGTCTCGCTGGCGATCGACGCACCGGAACGTAAATCCGTGTCAGGGCCTTAGATGCCTCAAAAGAAACTTTTTGGTTAGGCCCCGTGCCTTGCTTTTCGACTCTACGTGTTCACTTCATTATTTGCTAAACGTATACGTTAGTCTTTCGTACTTCGAAAACCCTCTATTATTGCCCAAAACTGTGTCAATATGACGATATCCGCAGACTCGACCATTCCCGGCCCATCCTAGCATTAATCTGACGGTTTTTCTGAATGCGATTAAACGAATCTTACCTTTGTTGTGACAAAAATATCTTCACTTTTAATCGTCCCATCGTCGATCTTGGATCGGATTTACCTTACCGACCTCCTTTTGATAGGTGTATGCTCAAAATTGGTGGACAGAGCCTTGTGGATGGTAGAAAACGAGTGCGCAAGTGATGTGCACATCATTTGTTGCGCATATCAGATGAGCACTCGTTTCCTTCCGTCCAGATGCTTCCGTCCACCTATTTAAAAAAAACCCATATTTGCCATGTATATAGGCTGTCTCAATATGACCATGTTTGACCGTTCCCGGACTAGATTAGCATCAAACTGACAGTTTTGTGAATGCGATTAAACAAAACTTACCTTTGTTGTGACAAAGATATCTTCTCTCGTGATCGTCCCATCGTCGATCTTGGCCTTGATTCCCTCACCGACCTCCTTCTCATTGCCGTAGATGTAAGCTGTGTCAATGTGGCGGTACCCGCACGCAATCGCAGCTTCGACAGCGCTTCGAACCTTTCCCTTCTCGGACTGTTTTAAAAATGAAGAAGTATCCAAAGAACAAACACTGTTAGGTTTAATAGTATGAATCAAATCTAAAATATAGGTCCCAAATGGGTAAAGCTGCACTGGTCACGCTTGACTGACTTTAATACAAACACGTATAACGAAGACAAAGCGAACAAATTCAGTCAAGCGTCCTCCAATTTTTACGCACACTGTTGACGATCAACACAGAAGAGTTCCAAGCAAAGTAGAATGCTTGTAGTCATTCATTAATTTGTTTAATGTTTGTTTTTTTTTTACAATATTTTTATTTTTGAAAAGGTAAGATTCATAATGTCTGCTAGATCACGCAACTTTATGGGTATCCCTTCCTTTCCTAATTACGTCCTCTCTCTCTCCCTCTCCTCTCTCTCTCTCTCTCTCTCTCTCTCCTTCTTTCTCTCTCTCTCCCTCTCCCTCTCTCTCGCATACCCCCTCTCCCCTTCTCTCTCGCTTACCTCTCTCTCTCTCTCTCTCTCTCTCCGTCACTCCCTCTATCTATCTCTCCCTGCCTCTCTCTATTTCTTAAATAAATCAGAATTCTTATCTCCGGTATTGAACATTGGCCTTGTCCAAATCTATTTAGATCATTTATTTTGAAGAATAAACATACTAAAGGTTAATGCAAACATGTTTACGACTCATCTAAAGTTGTTTCGGGTGTTCAAAGATCTCGTTACATGAAAAAGTATGATCAAGAGTTTACTTTTGATCACATAGGACCCCAGGAGCAACACAATTCAACACGACTCTTTGTTAATTAACAGTTAGCTGCCTCCGAACAAAGAGTCGTGTTGAATCGTGTTGCTTCCGGGGCTCTATGTGACCGGGGCTTAAGAGGTTGAGACCAATTGTTTTATTGATCTCTATGTGTAATGTTAAAGTAATACATGCAGATTGACGCTATCCTGCTCACACCCTGCTCCCAAACTGAATTATCTTAAATTCTATCTCTGACTTTAAATCAATATTCTCTGTAATCAGTGAGTTTGCACAGTTATGATCGGGAAAAAAATGCATTCACGCATGAGCTTTCAACACTGTCCAAACGGAATACTCTCTTAATTCCAAAAAAATATTTTTAAGTCCAAAAGATTTATTCTTTAAATCCACTGTCAGCTTGAGATAGTGACAAAACTTTAAGTTTTCGAATAAAACTCTTCTTTGACTTAAAAATTTAAAACTGTTAAAGTTTTATGAATCAAATCCATTATGACTTAAAAAAACAAGTCTTTTAGATTTATTACTCAAACTTGTTGGGATTTATGTATGTTAGAAACAACTCTCTGTGGACTTAAATTGTAAGACAATGAAAGACTTATTTTCAAAAAGTCTTAGGGACTTAATATTAAGTCTTAAGAGACTTAAATATTTTAAGTCTCAACAAAGACTTAAAATCTAAGTCTTCGGAAATTAAGAGAGTGAGCCAGTGATAATCATAATTTCTTTCGATGTGGTTTGAGAGCGGGGTGTAGTAAATCTTTAGATGTTATTAGATCTATCTGGATGATCATCTCCATCCTTGGAAAAATGACCTCGACGAATGAATATAACAAAAGCAAAGTGATTACGACTGACTACCCATCTATCAATATTCTCCGAGTTGTATAGACCAAGTCACATAAAAAGAAATCTCGTGCTTCTTAGGATATTATAATTATTTTTAAAGCTTTTCAAGTTATGTATTAACTATTTAATTAATTTAATGTTTGTACTTATGTTTGTATTATTATCATTATGTTACATTCTTTCTGGCGTGTAATTGTATTCATCTATTCGCTTGTTTTTATACAATTTATTATTATTTTCTGTGTTATGCTATATATTTGCATTTTATGTCTTAGAACGGCTCTCTTGCAAAGCAGGCCATGTGACTTGAATAATAATTGTAAAAAAAAAAAAAACTTGGATAAATAAATAAATAAAATAAATATTTCAAATTTGTGAATATGGGTGAGTTAAGTTGCTTCCTTCTCATCGTTTCTCTTCCATTACTTTATTTTATTTTTTTAGCCCATACTTAAATGAATTAAACGGTTTTTTTTAGAAAACGTTAAAGTTAAGTATAGCCAGGATTTTTTTACATTCCCATTTAGCAGGGGTGATACATGTATATACTTGGATGGAGTGACAAGCGAAAAAGGAAAATAAAAGGTTGTAAATAGCATTCCATCGCCGCCTTCTTCTGACTTAAGTGTTCCTTCATTTGTACTGAAGCTGATTTAGGCTGCCCCCCCCCCCCCCCCCAATGGGAGCTCCGAGCAATGCACCTCAGGGAATGCAGAACAAGGGGTGGGTGCTGCAGCCCCCCCCCCCCCCCCCCCCCCCCCCCCCCTCTTTCCCTCCACACACGAACACACACGGGCTTGCTCGGGTGGGGGCCTGCCGATGACAATAAAAATTGCGGAATACAATCGTTTCTCAGTTTCTTGTTCTTTCTCATGATTCATTATACTTTCAATATTATGTTCCTCTGCTATACAAGAACGATTTTCACGTCCTACACCGTAATCATTGTACCAGTACTCATATACATTGTGTAAGTACAGAATTAAAAGGGTGTCGTCAAAACGTTTGGATCTTTGCAATGACGTTGATTCGATTGGACAAAAATATACATTTCTTCCGTTATTCTGCACTGTGAGCAGGAGGAATAAAGGAATGGGACAAAGTAAATGGATTCATTCAAGCCTTTATGATAGCTCCATGATCACAGAAGAAAGAAGCTCGCATTTTATTCACAGCCACTGGCCTGGAATGCAAATTTTTTCTCGGAAGAATAAGAGGGGATGAGAAACTCCTTCATATGCATCGATAGCTGTTGGTAATGCTTGAATCAAAGGTGTTTACTTTGTCCCAGACTTTCGTTTCAGTCTGCAATAATGTCCATTGAATAAAAAAACACAATTTCTCCCGTTATTCTGAAATGTAATTGTGAATAATAATAATAATAATAATAATAATAATAATAATAATAATAGGTCCATTTATTTAGCGCAATCACTATATGCATATACTCTACTGCGCTTGATAATATAGGCACCATATTATTTCCCTGGCTATAACTGCCGAGCAAGCCAGTTAGGCCCTCAAGCATTCCAAGGAATAAATTCCTGCCAGGTACCCAATTTTACACCTGGGTCGAGTGCAACAAAGTGCAGGTAAATTTCTTGCTGAAGGAAATTAATTAGCGCCCTGGGTGAGATTCGAACCACCGACCCTCTAGTTAAGAGGCGAGAGTCCGAACCACCGACCCTCTAGTTAAGAGGCGAGAGTCCGAACCACCGACCCTCTAGTTAAGAGGCGAGAGTCCGAACCACTACACCACGACACTCCCAGTGACATGGAATGTAGTAAATTTTTAATTGAAAGCATGGCTGTTATATAAGTTTGAATAATGGAAATTGAACATTTTGTCTGCTTTCTCTGTCTCATTTTATGAATAAAACGAGACATATAAACGCATGGGTAATCCAGAGAACCCATAGATTTGTACCCATCTAAAGGGGTACTTGATAGAAGCAGGGGCTAATTGCGTGAAATGGTCTTTATAGTTATCCTCGTCTTGTATAAGACGTCTTCACTGCTTTCGTCACCCGCATGACAAAGGTGTTTTAATGTTTGTGTGTATGTTAATATGATAGCCGAGACCATTTCGTGCAATATCAACCCCTGCTTTTCTGCATGCTGTATTCTCTGTTTGCAGGATTTTGAAAGGGAGGGAAGGAATTGTATTGATAAAATATGTCCTTTCTTAGATTTTTAAGGGAAAAGTGAAATAATCCGACCCTGCCGACCATTTACTGTGTTTTTCTTAAAAATACATTTATTTATCTTTGCCACACGGCCACCTTTGCAAGAGAGCACTGTTGATTACTATATTGTAAAACATGACTCAGAGAAGAAAGAAAACACAATCTAAACTTACATAAAACCATATGAATGCGAGTGTAAATTCTCGGAAAATTTGGAACGCCTCCAATTAGCCGCTTGACTCGTATCCCACTCCCCCCCCCCC
>BQKZ01002884.1:17045-37474 GCA_036244855.1 Temnopleurus reevesii | reverse complement strand
TTTTACATCTTGGTCGCGTCGGAGACTGGATTCATGAACACAGTCTCTTTCCCCCTTCTTTTCCCTCTTTCTCCCTTTTCTTTTTCTTTTTTACTCCTTTTTTTTGGCAGCCCAAGGGGGGGGGGGGTTAAACCCCCTAACCCCCCCCGTAGATCCGCCACTGATCTATATAGCCATGTATACTAGAACATGATAGTCTAATAATAACGCTTCTTGTTTTCCTGCCCCTGCAAAGCCTGTGGTCGGTAGAGGTCGGTGGTTATGTTAACTTTTTTTCATGCGTGCGCATCTTACTGGGGAAAACCCACTGCCTAAAAATAGCACATTATGCAGTTATGGACAGATCGGAAATGTACATGGGCGTTGTGGAGAAATGGTTGCAATGTTATAACATGACATAGTGACAAACTGTTTTGGAGGTACACGCTCAAAGCAATATCGTCTTTCAAATGGTGACGTTTGAGGTTGATAAAGAAGTCGTAACAGTTTCCTGTGTTTTATACCAAAGGGAAGCTAATGCTGGATCACGAGAAGAGCATTAGGGAGAAGCGGACAACGATATCAAATCTATAACAAGGTATGTGGAGTTATTTTTTTCTTGCTGTTGTGAATAGGGAATTCTAAATGGACGTGTTAATGGTGGCAATGATACTGGTCATAAATCTAAGGAATATATTTAAAGGTCCACCATTATGACAATATATGTTGACTTGTGGTGATCTATGCTACCCTTACTATCACCTTTGTGAGTGAGAGCTAGAGCTATCAAATGTGCACAATATATTTTATAATAATTTTTCTTTATATTTTAGTGAGGCAATTTGGGAACGCCCCTAAAAATTCTCTTCATATGCAGAGTACTGTATATGAGGTCATATACAGTACTCTGCATATGAACATAATTTTTAGGGGCATTTGTGGAAATCCTTTGAAGTGGAACTTATTGTATTTACAAAAGATATTAGGACATACTTCCACCAGACCTGAAAATACCTTGAATCATTCCACCATTGAGCCTGTTGTTTCTATTGATAGAATTGTGGAAACACTTACTTGATACTCCATTGAGCAGTAATTGCATTCCATCGTCATTGTTCACCAAGTTAACCTCTCTTAATAATGGCCAGTTGTAAACATCTCCCAATTAACATAAGACATATTGAGGAATGATTGAAAGTATGTTGAGGTCAGGTGTAATTACATCTTAATATCTTTTGTAAATAAAAAAAGTTCATCGCCAAGGGATTTCCACAAATGCCCCCTAAAACTTCTCTTCATATGCAGAGTACTGTATGACATCATATACAGTACTCTGCATAATGAAGAGAATAGGCGGGTTTATATTCAAATTTATGTGCGTTTAACTCAGTTAGTTACGTGGTATTCCACAGACCGGTTGATAACAAGAAGACTACAATACTTGGAATCCAGTTTGCATACATTACTTGCTGCTATTTCGGGCAAGCCTCTGGCAAGCTTTCGAGTTGTCAAGAACAACCTTTGTGTTGGAGGTATGCATAAAATGTGCATCTATTAGTAAACCCGCCTATATACTAAAATATAAAGAAAAATTATTATAAGATATATGGGAAACATTTGGGAGCTCTCTCACGCAAAAAGGTGATGATAAGGGTAGCATAGATCACCACAAGTCAACATATATTGTCATAATAGTGGACCTTTAATGAATGTACTTTATATTGTAATATGCCAAGACCTGAAAACACGCTGACGGGGGTGGGGGTGGCTAATTGTGATTAAAGAAGAATGAATCCTAGAGGATAATATACACCTATAAGAAATGTATCATATACCACTACTAATCAGACTGGATCAAGCTCTAAAATAAATTCAGAAAAGTGTAAATTTCCCGATATTTTAGAACAGGTCTTCGTCTGCTATCACATTACAAGGGGGCTGCCATTTTGTTCTGAACAGATATTTCGACGTGATCCATTGATATCATTTTGTATGGCAAGGGAAATATTAATTGAACTGTAAAATAGTTCAATCTTTGGCAAATAAAATACGTTATGTTGGAAAAAATGCGTGATAGGTGTCCAATATTTTAGTACGACTTATAAAAAATAATTCAGTCTTCAATTCATCTGTTTATACTAAAGAAATGTGCTTTTAGTGGACTTGCCTGGCATAACAGCATTTCCTTTATTTAGCAAGCCTTCTAGGTATTGTATTCTATTGTTTAAATACAGGTGAAAACGTAGCGTTTTGCCAAAGACCCTATATAAATGCGAATGCATGACTTTAAAAGGCCACCCTGTACCGCAGATTTTTGTTTTTGTTCTGGTCTTCATCTGATGGTATAACGCTATAGAAAGTGATATACAATGGTTTAAATAGCCAACCGATAATACAGATTCCTTTCTTTCATTTGTTTTGTTACAAGGAAACTTGGACTCTACTCCGCAAAAACGTCATTACTCCGCAAAAACGTCACGCCCATGCCAATAAAACACGATTCTAATGAACAAAACTTTCTTTTTAAAAATAAATCCAGACCAGTTTTAAGATATTGAAATATATGACCATATGTAAGGTATATTTTTATTCAAATTCTAAGCTTATATTTCGATCAAAGACGTTCTACTCGGGGATAACAAAATACTTTCTCGTACCAAATAACAAAATGGTAGCCCCCAGGGTATTGCTAGCAGACGAAATCTTAGCTCAGAAACTGAAAATTTATCTCCTTATGCTGTTTTTTCTTCTACATGAAAATATTCCATTAAATCGGTAAATAGTATACCTACTGAAATAAGTAAATATACTTTTTGGGTTTCAATCCCCTTTAAAATGTTTCCCATTTTAAATGTTACACCCTGAAGCACTTACTAGCAAAAAAAACAAACAAAATAATAATGTTTTTTTCAATATCGTTATTCTAATTGTGCAAATTATCCCGCGTTTGAGATTTCTTCGGGTGTTTTTAATCAAGACCCAAGTCACACCAGGAACAATTAGACAACTTTCGTAATGTATTGAAATATTCTCGTGTGTCCCAAGACGAACTCTGTATTCAGCTGTCAGAAACAAAAGTCAGAATACTACCTGCATACATTCACGTTGCTAGGTTGGACAAACATTGTAGCGTGACCATTATTTTATATCAGGTGAACAAATGTGTTTTCATTAAAGCATTCAGCCTACAATCTCAACAGCAGGTGTGTTTACGAGTATGTACATTGTATGCATTCTTTATATGCAAACCTTGCTCTTGACAGCCCGGAAGCTTGCCCGACATTGTAACAAATAATATCTTTCTTTGGCTCGTCAAAATCAAAGATTATTATTCATGTATTAAAATATAAAGGAATTGACAAGAATCCTTTGTGCAAAACTGATTGTATTCATTCAAATTTCCGCATAGTTATGTTATAAGTCTCTCATACTTGCTGCAAAAACTAAGTATAATGAATGGCTGTTATATAGCGCTTATCAACTCTTTATAAAGAATTCTCTAAGCGCTCTACAATTGCAGCATTATTACCCTGGCTTTAGCCCGGCAGCCACTTCATTAGCGCACTTGGCATTTCAAGGAATGAATATTCCTACCAGGTACCCATTCACCTCACCTGGGTTGAGTGCAGCACAATGTGGATGAATTTCTTGCTGAAGAAAATGAACGCCATGGGTGGAACTCGAACATACGACCCTCTGGTTGAAAGGCGAGAGTCATGACCACTACACCACGGCGCCTCCACGTAGCTCCATGAAGAAATAAATGTGAAATGAGACCAAACTTTGTGGAGGAACAGCTTACTTCCTCATTTCCCTCCTCCGCCTGCTCCTACTCCGCCTGCTCCACCACCCCTACCACTTACCACATTTGTTGCTGCCACTTTTTTGTTTCAACTTTGTTTGCAACAGTCTTTCTCACACTTGTAGCCCTTTTAATTATCTTTAAAATGAGACATCAACTGGCCTATTAGAGTCAGGGGTTGCTGAGCTATGACATTTTTTCTTTGCCAACTTTGTGAAAAATGTAACTTCGCCACCCTTTTTGCGCTCCAGCTTACGACATGGGACCATTGGCAACGTTGAATAACTGTAGCTTTCACAAAATCAAAATCAAGAAAATTTTTCATTACATTTCATTACATTTAATGAATCTTCTGAGTACTCGGTTTAATTCAATGAGTGATACTATACATATCCTTAAATTTGACATTTAACCCAATGGATCGACGCCAAATGATTGACTATGTTCGACTTGGTATGTGAAGAGAATGGAAACCCCGTGGTGTGCTATTCTAACAATTTATAGTATCACTCATTGAATTAAACTGCTCAGAAGAGTAATTAAATGTAAGAAAATATGATGACAAAATCTTGTTGTTGGTAACAACAATCCAACTTTGATATTTCATAAAAATATGAAATTTGCACATAATTATTCAACGCTGCCGATGTCAAACCAAATGTGCTTCAAATGAACTGTTTTGCTTATCTATTATTTCATTTGATACAATGCACGGAAATTAGAATGGACAAATATTGGTATTGCATGAAAGATTCTTGTAATTCCCTAATGTGTTTATAAATGACTAATATTTGATTTCGACGAGCAAAGAAAACGTAATCGTAAAATTGTATTCTCCACTGATAAGGCTATGTTCATTTCTGTCTTTAAAATGTATGCGCCTTTCGTTCTCTCATAGCTCATTGGTTATCATGGTTATGTAGTATAAAGGGATTATAGTATACGTGGGATGGGAAAACCCAGTCACTAAATATAGAATACGGACCTTAAGCAAAGAAGACGGAAGGGCCGATCAGAACGTTATATTAGCCCTAAGGTCCGTTCCAGAAGTAGCGTTGTGTTGGTAAATACATTAAGCATTGACAACGTTAGAAGAGGACAGTATAATTCGATTGATTGGGTCTACACAAACTACAATGAAGAGATCGGTATTTATGAAGTAAACAATGCACGTGAGGCATTCCGAGTATATCATCAATCCATGAATCAAACAATTAGTGATTCAGCAAATGGTATGTCATGACAAGAGTATTATCCTCTTCTTGTGTGGCTCAATGGTAGAGCGTCTGCCCAATGAACGGAAGGTCGTGGGTTCGATCCCCGTCCGGGTCATAACAAAGACCTATAAAAATGGGACAATCTGCCCTCTTGCCAGGCGCTCGGCATTTAAGAAAGGAGAAGAGTAATAATAACTTTATGTTATGCAGGGCCTGCTGGAAGAGCAGCTAACTTACAGCTGAATGTGGCTACCCTGGGTAAATAAGACATTATTATTATTATTATTATTATTATTATTATTTCCCAAGCATAGAAGGGTGGGCGAAAAAGGAAAAAAGGAGACCCTTTTGTTGTAAGGGTGGGACCTCTTCGACTTGTACTTCTTATTATTACATAGAATTCTAATTATACTTCATTATAATTTTTATAATTTAGGAATTCTCACGCTGAACTAACCAGGCTACGAGAGACTTGGAGTGATGACGTGAAATACGTCTTTACGTCATCACACTAGCGTCTTGATGAGAACCTTATTCCTGGCGAGGATCGACCTGAAATAACGTTCTCAACCTTAGCTGCGGCCCGCGTGATTTTCCCGCGCTTGAGAAATAACGTCCTGATCGGCCCTTCCGTCTTCTTTGCTTAAGGTCCGTATTGTTTGCTATGCTAACGGCTATCAATGCTCGTACATGCTACTTTGTACACACATTTTGTACAATGCATACAGCCACGAATTATGTCAGTATAACTTGAGGAAATCATTCCTAAACCAGTAAACATATCTCTTTTGTACATTAGCCGGAAAAGGATATATTCAGAACAAAACAGGTTTGAGGGAAACCTGAAAAGTAATCATGGTAATGCGGATATAAAATGCATGAACGTTTTTGGAAAAACAATTATAGTCACGAGACAAATTAACAATGTCTCAGCTTAACAACTGACATCATATTTACACGACTAGATGTTCATCTTTTGTTTTAACAAATATGTTTTTATAATGTATAAATCATTTGGAATCGTGCTTTGCAATCTACACCTTCGAAAAATATTTGAATAAGCTAAAAATAATTTAATTGTTAAAGTATTTAGGAATTGTTATCATTCTAATGAATATAATGTTAGAGCATTTTTTTATAATTATTACAGCAATATTAATGAGTAATTTTAAAAGCATATTTTTTATTGAAGCATATCCTGGTTAGAGGTGTTTTGTATTTTTTGGAACACTGTGAGCTGACGGAAATAAGGACTGGGACAAAGTAAATAATTTCATTCAAGGCTTGACAATTCATTAACAAAAAACAAAGAGGCTTCCCTGTCTATTCACCGAACAACTGCGAAACCTGACAAGCATTTCTCCGCAGAATGAGAGGGAAGAAAATTTCTTTGATGTGCATCTAGATCTTGTAACTGCAGCTTGAATGGAAGTTGTTTTCTTTTTTTCTCAGTCTTCTATCCCTTTCTCTCGCAGTGAAAAACAATTGTTTACATTCAGCCTACGCTCTTACCTTTGCGGATGTTTTAAAAGGTTTTCACATTGAGTGCAATGATAGTTTGAATATGATTTTGTCTAAACAAAATCATTGTTTCAAATATTGACAGTGATAATACATGCATATGCTTTTTATATGAATGCGCATCCGCTATGCAAGATTTTCATTCTATCATTAGTAGAGCGGTTAAGCCGTAAAAATCACATCAATTGTGCAAATTATGACTAAAGCATGAAACTTTCACCAATGTCAGGTCACACCATAAGCTTTATTTTTAGATGTGGAGGTAAGTCAGATTTGACCTCTGGTGACCTCTAGAGGTCATTTGAGGTCAATGACCTCAAAATTGCTATTTTGCATAATAAATCAATGAAAAACTCAACAATTATGCATGGTATCTGCCTTTTTTCATTGTAATTTGGTTATTTTAGATTTCAATCAATTACTAGTCATGATTTAGTCTCATTGACCTTTGACCTACATTGTCAACCAAAGGTCAATGACCTTTAGAATAGCAAAATAATTGTTATTTTCATGCCTGGTGTGTACAAATCATGGATATAATATTCTATATTATTTATGAATTTGATTTAATCTGTATCCAAAGCTCATTCTTATTAGAAATTAATTTTACTTTTAACATTCAAGGTCAATAAGAAGGTCAATGACCTTAAAATATCAGAATAATTGGCTATTATGCTGGTCAAGGTTATCATACAGTACATACATGTATGCATGTATGGTGAACTAGTGTAATAGACCCCTTTGCCTAACTTGTGAAGGCTCTCCCGGTCGAAGTTCTTGTCCGATCATTTTTAGACTTGGTGTAGAGGTGTATTATAGAAAGAAACAAAATCTATAGATTTTATTGTAGATTAACTCACCGTTGCCATGGTAACCATGAAATACAGACAAAGGTCAAAGTTTTGTTGAATGTGTTTTATTTGACTGGGTTCTCAATCAAGTCTTATGAAATTTAGTATGGAGGTCAATTATAGAAAGAGGAAAAAGTCTACAGCCTTTAATTATTAATATAGTCACCGTTGCCATGGTAACCGTGATATAAATTTAAAGAAAAATCAAGATTTCCTTGTGAGCGCTCTACAGGCTGGAGTTCTTTATCAAGTCCTTTCAAATTTGTATGGGACTTCATTATGAGAGGAGGAAGAAGCATAGTGAAGTTAGTGCATGCAGATACACTGTTGCCATGGTTACCTTACATTTGCAATAATGAGAATAAATTCTCCCCATCGCATATAGCCGATATCACCCGATATCACCTTGTAATATCGATATCACACAATTTGGCTTTGGCATGCTCACTTCCGGGATAAAGCGCGCGCTATCTGGAATTCACTGAATTCTATCTACGAAATTTCAATCCATGGGTATTTAGCGTAATTTCTTTGTTTTGCGTCGGAAGCCCAGCATTGGGCCGCTTCGCAAAAGAAACCCATATAACAAATAAATGCAGATATGAAAGAAAAATTTATAAAATGATGTTTTTTTCCGCAAAAATAGATGAAAAATATGACACTACAAGCCACTGACGAAGTTTACTGTAGAAAGCAATACACTTTTGAAAACGCGCGAATGTTACCGGAAGTACCTGTGCCAAGAATATGGGCCAAAATAATTCGTCCGCCGCATGCGTTCAGATTCGGAGAGCTATATGCGATAGGGAGAATTGTCATTAAATTCCAGTAATTTCATCGTGTTTGCATCAATTGTTCCAAACCAATACTGCAGATTGCGATTTCAAAGCAGTATGTATATATGTCATGGTTTCCTATTTATCTTTCCATGTCAGACAAGCATATTCCTTGAGGTAGTCCATCCATTTTATGCTTTATCTGCATCTCCTTCTTTTGGTGTAATGTCTTAGTTTAAAATTCATACGCAAATGAAGGAGAAAAAAATACAGGAGAGGTGGACTAAAGAGTGTGCCTCCCTGTCGATAATCATTTAATATTTTGTTCAAGCTAATTTATATCAGAACACTTATTTTCAAAGAGAGCCGTTTCTCTCATGAATCGGGCTATTTATCTTCTAGAATTTGAAATGAAGTACTTCAAGGCAAATGATTTTTTGTTCCAAAGGCTGACATTTACCTTTAAACAGATAATTTTCAACATTTCTCCTCCTGAAATGGATCAGAAATTATATCATTCGGAATCTTCTAGATAAACACAACCAAACAATGATACAATTACAAAACCACACATGTAGCTTTCTAGGATGTGTCGGGTACACTCCTAGAGCTGTCATTGGTTTCTTGCACAGTTATACCATTGGTTTTTTATTAAGAATCCTCTAAACTGCTGATTCTTCTTAGAATTTTGATGGTCAATTGCATGAAATAATTTGAATATTGTTGATGATTATGCATGGGAGTTACCTATTCACCATTTGCATAGCTCTGCTATCTGTTCTGGACTATGCATGGGGTTGGAATTAAGATATGAATAATGCAAAAGCTTAATCCGTGAGAGAAACACATGACAACAATAACCGTATTCTCACTTGTGCTGAATGTATAAATGTAAATATGTTCACTATTATCAATAGAACAAATAGCAATATCATCAAACATCAGCTTTCTAACAATCTTCATCACTTTTACAATGTCAACAATTTGAAGTTAAACAGGATTATAGACCGACTTGGTCTGCGGTATCAGAACATGCAGCTACCAATTTCTAACTTACACAAATATGTGGGGGTGAGTAAATGAATTTGGAGAAGCTATCCTCCGAATATATGATTGCCATAGAGGGAAAAATTATTGCAGCTGTCTTTTTTCAGAATGAACAAATGAGACCCTGAGCTTCCAAAGATGAGGATGTGGACTAGCGCTATGGCGTAGCCTTTGCTGAGTTGGTGCCATGGAGGACATTTGCCTGTATCTGCCTGTATTCAAACTTTCAGACTAAGATTACCTCTATAAGACAAGACTTTTGTAGCGTGGTGTTGAATCACATATTACGTACAAATGAACTGAAGGATAGATTTATTTCTCAACTTTCCGATCAAAGAGCCTATTCCAAAGTGTAAGACACCCTTGTGTCACACAGACATTTGCGCCTTCGCAAATGAACATATCTCATCAACTCATTGGAGCTTTATAAACTTTTTCTCTGCCCTAAGCATATTTTATTCATCCTTTTAGCTCCGAAGATGCTCATTCTTAACATTCTTACAGACCTTGGTACCAGAATCAATCAACCAATAGCTGGACTTCTGATAACGCCAGCTGGATAACCTTACGGCTTCACCAAGGAAATTTTACATCTGGAATAACATCTCTTTGAAGTAGGTTCGATGCCGCGTCTTAAAGAATGAAGAAAATACTGGCAAATATGTGCTTCCTAAAACGCTTCGCCAGGACGGAGAACAATCACTAAAGCTGTTGCTAGAATAGCCATTATTCGTTAACAATAACGAAAGTTTTATTGTGATGGTAATCATATTTTCTCAGGTTTTCGCTGAACAAGTATCGCACATAAATAAGCACATAGATTAAGTGAAATTTGGTACCAGCGATCAGAATTTGCAAGAATTAAAACAATGATTTCTACAACTGGGCATTACTGTACACAAATGGCCTTAAGGTATTTGATAGAACAATCTTAATAAATGAATATAAAAAATACAACGATTGGAAGTAATCGGAGCACACTTAAATCTGTAGCAAAAAGAGTCCATGTAAATTACAGTTTCTTAGCTATGTCTCAATAGATAATACACAGGGAGACTTGTTAATTAAGACTATGTTCCAAAATCATTATTAACACAACTGCACATTTGTAACGTGTGTGCACTTTTACCCTAAATTTACTTTGCATCCTAAATCTTAGATCGGGTGATATCTTAAAATCACTCCAGTTGTATTTGGCGGCATCGAACCTCGGACATCAAAGGATCGCCCTATGTATTGTTCATCTTTTTAATTTGACCAGGTGTTTCACATTCATGACTCTGAGTTGTCGCTCCATTCATGACACCTCCCTGGTTTCACCAGCATGACTATGGATCTTGTGTCAGAATGAGCAATTCTCTCCTCGATCTGGGCAGGAGATTTTTGTGGATGTGCGGCCAGAGGAGGAGCAGGCAAGGTTATTAGATCCGACGGTTTATATAGCCAAGACCAATTGTGAGTCAATTACTACAAGTGTTCCTGTATACAGCAAAGCTGATTCGGAAACGTTTCGGGCCAGCGTGACAAAGGTCAGCGATGAGGTCAGCGCCTGTGCTCTTTGGGACATACTCAAGTCTGAAATTCTTGGTATCAAGAAGCACTCCCCTAAAGCAACCATCAAACCCAAGACTAATATTCCATGGATGACTGCACGCATAAGGAAGCTCATAAAAAATAAACAGACTCAGCAAGAAATGCAAGCATCTGTTGAAAAGGCATGGCCTTATTCCACATGACCTGGACGAGCAACACAGACGTCTTAAAGGATCCATAAAATCTGATATCAGGGGCAGTACTGGGCATAACTGGGGTCAATCTTTGAGTGGGACAATGAAGATGGCGAATTCATGGCCTGTATTCACTAAAGAGACAGCTATCCCAGACGAACTCCTTCCTGCCATATCATCATATGATACCATGCCTGACATCATTATCACCTCAGGAGGGATCATTAGAAGCTTTTTGACAACCTGAAGCCAAAGAAGGCCCCTGGACCAGATCACTGCTCGAGATCTCAAGGAACTATCTGACGTTGTAGGGCCTTGCCTGTGTGACATCTTCAAGAAGTCTTACGACTCAGGGGAGGTCCCTGATGACTGGACACATGCCAATGTAGTAGCAGTTTTCAAGAAGGGAGATCAGGCTGACGCAACCAACTACAGACTGATATCATTCACGTGTATGTCCTGTAAAGTTGTGGAACAATTCCTAGCGAGTAACATCATGAATCATGGTAACCTCCACATATTCTGCATCCACGACAACATGGATTGAGACAACAGAGATATTGTGAACTACATATGTTAGGACTAGCACGTGACCTGATGAGCAACCTACAAGACGGAAGCAGACAGACATCCTAGTGTTTGATTTCAGCAATGCCTTTGACAAGGTTGGTCACCGTCGCTTTCTTCGAAAGCATGACTTCTATGGATTAAGAGGTCACAACAACCGGTGCATAGATTGCTAGCTTCTTACATGACCGGAAATAGCAGGTACTCTTAGATGGTTCTAGCTCATCTCAAGTGGATGTTGAAACAAGGGTCCGCGAAATTCTGTGCTTGGCCCGTGCCTCTTTCTCTTCTTCCTTAATGACCTACCTGACCGACAGGCTTGGACGATAGAACTAAACACCAAAAAGTGTGAAGTTATCTTTATTACCAGGAAGAGAAAGAGATAAGTGCGTCAGTACAAGCTGAACAATGACATCTCGACAGCCGATGAAGCCACTAAATATATTGGTGTCAACCTCACCTCTAATAACCTCTCTTGGAACAAACATGTCAACAACATCTGCAAAAAGGCAAATAACACCCTAGCCTTCATACGCAGAAAAATCAAAGTGAACTTACAAAAACTCAAAACAGAATGCTTGTCAGACCTCTGGTTTAATATGCTTTTTCAGCCTGGAGTCCATCAACTGCAAGAAGTATCAACAAGCTGGGAATGGTCCAACGCAGAGCAGCTCGATACACCCTGAATCGATACAGGAATACATCAAGTGTGTCTTCAATGCTGCAGGAGGTGGGATGAACCTACCTCCAAGATCGACACCAACACATCCATCTCTTGATATTTTAAAGGATCCGCAACCAGATAGTTCCGTTCAACATGGAGGTATTTCTTTCTACAGCAACCAGACATATCTAGAGAAATGAACAGCCAAGGTTACCTCATACCACAATCTAGAACCCAACAACACCAGAAATCACTCTTTCCTAGAACTGTGAGAACTTGGAATACCATTCCTGATGACGTTGTGACAGCCACTTCCATTAAGGCCTTTCGCCATCTCTTGACGGAAGGCGGCAGCAGCTAGATTTCAGGCGATTTGTACTTGCACCATGTAAATATTGGCACATGCGCCCTACCCGTATGACACATACAACTAGATTCAATTGATCTGCAAGAATATTCAAGGATGAAGGAGGCAGACCATCACTAAGAACAAGAAGAAGAAGACGACAACAACTTTTTAATTTCCCAATGAGGCAATTAAGTTCCCCACTGCAGAAGGCTTAGATTGGGGTAGCCCTGATGTAAAAACTTTTATCTTCAACTTGATTTGCTTTATCTTGACTGTCCATAGATATAGGGCATCCATTTCCATTGTCTTCAGTCAGCGTAACAGTTCTCAACATCAGGCACTCCGGGTCTCCCATGGTCGTATTCGGTTTGAGAATGGTGGTGTATGTGCACCCTAAGTCTAACTAGAATTCATTTGACCAAGACGAAAATTGCCTTCATCACCATTATCACGACACATGCGCCCAATATTTATCTTTAGAAAGTTTTAACACAAACTTATGCAGAATTATTTGAGCTTAGTGTTTGACGAATATACAGCTGTATGTCTTAATTGGTCTTCCTCATTGTAATTAACACAAACAATTATTTAAATAAGGATAGCCTCCACATAGTTTACAAGGAAATTACAAAGAAATGACTGCAATTTGGTGATGAATTTGTATTTCTATGTTTGACATGCGGTCACCATGGCAACAATATATCAAATCAAATTTGAGTGGTAAATTGATAAGAACTTTAACCTGTAGAGTGCTCTATCATATTCATTAGTCCAACCATGACTGCATCAACAACACAATTATTGGCTTCAGCCTCTTCTCACGCTGGAGAGCACTCATAATATCAATTTAACCCTCTATTTATGTTATCATTACCATGGTAACCGCAACTGCATCAACACCAAAATTATATATATTTTTTCTTCTTCCTATAATACACCTCCATATCAAATTTGGGGAGACTTTATAAAAGAAAACTCCCTTCTTTAGAGCATTAACAAGAAAATTGTTACTTTTAATTTATAACTTGGTTACCATGGCAACGGTGACCATATCCACATAAAAAAAGTCTATAGGTTTCTTCCTCTTTCTTTAATTCACCTTCACACCAAATTTTATACTGATCGGATCAGAACTTCCAACGGTAGAGCTCTCACATGGACAAGGCTTATTAGATACAGTTCGCCATAGTATGTTGCCAATATTCTGAAATCTAAAGGTCATTGACCTGTATTTGACCTGAGAGGTCAAATCTAACTATTAGAGGTTCCTTGGTCATAATAATGATCACTGAATGCAGATTAAATCAAAGTCAACAGTAAAAGTATACCATTTACACATTTCCAGGATTTGTACACACCAGGCTCTAAAATAACAATTATTTTGCTATTCTAAAGGTCATTGACCTTTAATTTACCTAAAGGTCAAAGGTCAATTACACTCAATCATGACTAATGATCGCTTACAATTGAAAATAATCAAATTACAATGAAAAATGCAAATATTATGCATAACTGTTAAGTTTTTCATTGATTTATCATGCAAAATAGCAATTTTGAGGTCATTGACCTCAAATGACCTCTAGAGGTCACCAGAGGTCAAATCTGACTTACCTCCACATCTTAAAATAAAGCATATGGCATGACCTAACATTGGTGAAAGTTTCATGCTTTAGTCATATTTTGCACAATTGGTCTGGTTAACCGCTCTACTACAGATGGTTTTGCTTGTTTGATATAAAAGTATGACGAATTACATCGCATATTAAAGCTGATACGCAGATATGAGAGAGCTCATAGTATAAATCGACGCATGTATAAAATACACTTACTCGACATTTAAATTTGCATTATTGATAATATGTCTCTTTCTTTGTTTAGGTGCTATTATTCACTTGTCGAAGATGGCTACGAACTTCAAGCAAGTTGTTCATCAGAACCTGGAGTGTCCGGTGTGTCTCAGCTTCTTCAAGGATCCCAAGATCTTGTCCTGCTCCCATACCTTCTGCAGGGGCTGTCTGGAGTCTCTCCTTGACTCACACCTGGACAATGAGAAGCTACCGTGTCCCGTGTGCAGGGAAGCGACACCTGTTCCAGGAGGAGACGTGAGTCGGCTGCAGGCCAATATAGCCGTCAGGTCGATGGTTGAAGATGTGGAGACACAGGGGCAGGTATGTGCCAACTGTGATCATAAATCGGCAGTTGCATATTGCTGCGATTGCGGCACCTATTTCTGCGAATCCTGCAGGAACACTCATTCTAAGTGGTCAGTGTTTGCAGGACATGACGTGGTACCCGCCAGTGATATCACGTCTGGTAAGGTTCCAGTGAAAAGACGAAGTAGATGTCAGAAGCATCCGAATGAATACGAAGAATGCTTTTGTATTGATTGCGGCACGTACGTTTGCTTCAGATGCGGTACGCTCGAACACACAAATAAAGGGCATACTATTGTGGAAGCAGCCGTACATGAAAATGACCGACGAAAAATAATTGAAGAACTGTTATCTAAAGCTACAGCAAAGGTATGTAGTGTTGATGATTATGTTGCACTGGTACTGGAAGGACGTGACAAGTTGCGGGGGAAACGTGAACGACTCACCAATGAAATCGATAAAGCATGCGAAGAAGCAGTGCGAAAAATCAATGAAAGAAAGGAGCTGTTGAAACAGGAAGTGGATCAACTAGTAGGAGCCTCTGAAAACTCACTAGCGGATATGGAAGAGGCAGGACACCAAAAGATAGCTCAGATAAATGCTGTCTGCGGTCTGGTCAAGAATGGCTTGAAGATACCATTGCAGAAAGATGCTCTCGCAACACACAAGACACTGATCGAAGAACTTGGCCATCTCATTGAAAATGTTGAACACGATGAAGAAAAGCCAAGAAAGGCAACTGAAGAAGGTGATAGAATCTTCTTCCAGAAGAGGCATTACTTGGAAGGACTCGAGCTTGGCAAAGTCCGGAGAGTAGAGCTAGCCAAGTGGACTTTGCGCGCTGAAGTTGACCTTCCAACAAAAAACAGCATGAATGCATTAACAGTGTCGCCGAACAATACAGTATCGGTCGCGTCTCTTTTGGGAGGAATAGTATCTTACTCTGCAGATGGGACTCAACAAGGTACATTTCTACAGCACGTCAAGATTCGTCGTTTACAATGCACATCTGACGGAAGATACATTGTACGAGATACAGATAACAACATTTCCCTGTACACGCCCCAATGTCGGGAAACGATTTGTGAAAAATTCGAGACACTGAGTCATGAAAAAGGGGGATTTGGTGATCTCACCATAGACATCGATGGTCATATCATTACAAGTTACAAGAAAACCAAAAAGATTCAAGTGTTCAAGCCAACCGGCGGACAAGCAATCTTGGACATACCATGTGATGGGTTTGAACCATGCCAGATATTCGCCATGAATCATAGCAAGAGAATCGCTGTATGGGATGGTTTTCATACAGTCCATGTAATAGATGGTTTGTCTGGTGCCATACTCCACAGTGTCACTAAGGATGGGGAGTACCCCCATCCCGCAGTGTGCAAGGATGACTCCGTCATCATTGCTTGGGTGGAGACCACTGAAGGACGTGTTAGCATCGAACAATACACCAGTGACCTACAATATACCAAAAACATTCTCACCGATTTCAAGATTTCGAACCAATCACGCAATTGGTACTTCCTTCAGCAGTTCGTGTCTGGTGAGATTGCGTTCTGCACCCCTGACAGACTGTACATCTTTCACGAGACTTGGGAATAAGTCTGGTGAAACTGGATTCCGCATCTTCCACTAGTTTTAAGTCTGGTAAAGTGTGTTCTGCGTGCCTGATATGCATTTTTCGAGATATTTGGTAGGAAGCCTGATGGTATTTTGCTGTCTTTTCTCCACACATATTGTGAATATGTGGCAAGAATGAATTGGGAATAACCGCGTTGAAATTGTATTATGTAATCTGGGCACATCATGGCCGTGGATAGACGGGGTGCGTTAGGTGCGAATTAATGCACCCCTTTTATAATATGAGCAGTATTTTACCTTTATCAAGAGCACGATATAAAATTTTTCCGAAAAATTAAGTCGAACGCCAATTCAATGCTCATTTGTAATGCTATTCAAATAGGAACCGGTTTGTTATTTTTGTGTCCGCACAGCTCAATGCATGGCGTATGGCTCTATTGTCATACCCGACTTATTTTTTTTTCGGAAATAGTGTATATCGTGTTCAATATGGGTGGAAAATAGTAACATGGGGAAAAACGCAACCACTTTCAGCCGGAATATTGATCTGTACTGATGTAGTATACCATTATCAATACCCTTTTCAGTGAAAGAGAGCCTAAATGTGTTTCATCTATTTTATAATATTTTTTTTCTTCAATTCTATGTTGGCTTAGTAGGGAACGCCCCTAAAATTTCTTTCTAATGTAAATCCTATTGTGACATCACAAGAGTCAAGTTTGTTCACCTTGCTAGATCATGCTTCAGAGCTTGTTCTGTGAATAACAAAAGGAAATAAAAAAATTAGTTTGTCATTATTATGGCCCGTATTCCGATAGCGAGGTTTAACTTAACCCGGGACTGAGCCATTGTTATTTAGACCCGGGCTATTGAAAAGTTAAACCAGGAGTCTAAATGACAATGACTTAGACCTGAGTTAAGTTAAACCTGGCTATCGGAATACAGGCCTATGTGTTTCACAAGGAAGCGTGCATGAAAATTGAATACAATACGAAAGTGGTATATCATTCGTCAACACGATGAGCATCTTTCAATCTATGTCACCTTTTGCTAAATACTGCAAACCAGAGCATACAAGCCGTGGTTCGACATGCATGCTGGCTAAAATGCCTTTTAAAGGTACTCTCCAGTAGAGTAAAGTGCAAGAGTTTTGAATTGACAACTGATGTAAAAGATCTTTTTGTGGGTGTTCCCGACTAGGCAAACACAAAATTGTGTAAGATTTTATCATACAGATAATATATTACCTATTTATTGAGCATTATTTCGATAAATATCATAATCGGGGTGATGATCATCCCATATCAAATTGTGTTTGCATATTAAGGGACCTTGAACACCCATTGTAGCGCCAAGACTTGAACAAACGTTTCAACCGAGCAATATCTTCAGATATCAAACAAGATGTTTTATTCTGGAAAACAAATGCTCCTTAAGGTCGACTCGCACCTTTGGGTTTTGAGCCTGCGTCGACCCAGCGTTTTTGACAATCAAAACGCTCCCCGAGCGCACAGCATACGCGGATTAGACGGTGACTGACGTTGGGCTTGCGCTCAAGGAGCGTACACGCCGATCGTCAGTTTACCGTATGAACTGCGCACAGGAAGCGTTTTCAATTGTCAAAAACGTTGAGTCGAAGCAGGCTAAAAACACAAAGGGGTGAGTCTGCCTTCATTGTAAAAAAAAAAGATTAATTTTTCCTGGTTTCCTGACAATTTTGATAATAACTAGTGTTGTAAATTTTTTGGTGATTATCCTTTTGACTTCTGTTAGATCAGTATTCCTTAATCTGCATTTTAATAATATAATTATAATATAATTATAATATAATTATAATATAATTATAATATAATTATAATATAATTATAATATAATTATAATGTAATTATAATGTAATTATAATATAATTATAATAATCTCATAAGCATCAGATGGTACAATCCTCGCTCGCAGATCGTTGGTCCGTGGAAGGATGCTACAGTCTAACCTCGTTATAACAACGTCGTTGGAACCAGATAAATAGCCTTTTTATATTAAAACCTTGTTATATCAGGGCCAAAATACAATAAAATAGAAAGAGATGGGACCAGGAAAATATCCTTGTTATAACAAAATATCGTTATATCAGTGCTCTTTATAATGAGGTTTGACTTAACCATCTGATGCTCATTCGTTCGAATATTTTTAACCAGAACCTCGAAAGTTATTGTATATTTTGTATTATACTTTACCATGTATATGGGAAGTGGAAGTCTTTCTTGATGTACTTAATTGCCATATCTGTTATGCTTTTGTATAATGATTTTTTTCTTCGAACGCTACTGTTTGTTTATATGTTTCGGGGTATTTGTTTTGTATCGTTGGGGTGTACATGTAGACCCCATCTTAGTTTAACATCAGATAGTAACCTTTACGATTTGGCAGTTAATAGTTTTTTAAAGGCTAGGTCTGGGTCAGAAAAATCTAGTTTTGATAAAACGCAGAACAGTGGACAAATGGAAAATGAAGAATGAAATCATTATCTATAAAATGATATCACTCAACAGTGATTTTTCATGTAAATTGGCAACGTTTTGGTTACGTGATATGACATATGCCATGCACTTCTCTTCAAATACAGTGTGGTTTATTATGTTCATTGTTTCAAAACCCCACTTTTCGAACCCTTAACAGAATATATCTTCTTTTTCGTCGAAAAATACGTGGGTGCAGGTTCATTTATTTATTAAGTCTTGAGCAAGCATCGGCAGAGGGGGGGGGGGGTTAGGGCGCTAGCCCCAGGGCCAGAGCTAAGGGGCGCCAAATTTGCTGAGAGGGGCGCTAACATTTGAACCTCAGAGGGCCTCCCTCCGGGTGCCAAAATCTAGGATGCGCGCATGTCTAGGATATTGAAAAATATGCATTTATGGGTTAAAACAGATTCTTCAAAACACTACGTTTTTATAAGGTCACAGTCGCGAAGTTTATGAAATATGTCATAGCACGTGACCAAAATTTGCCGATTTACATAAAAATCATCCCAAGATTTCTCGGCTCAGACCCGGCCTTTAATGCACACAATAATGCATCATTCCTTTCAATTTCGTTACTGATTACAAATCAATTATCAGTCAGAAGTCTGTCATCGTGACTTAATTAGTTTATTACACATCCAAAAATCATTATGTAAGAAAAATAACACAAACATCCAGTATGTGCACATTAAACAGATTCATTAAACATGTTAAAGGGGAACCAACCCCTGGAATTATCGTGCTCTCATTGAATGAAGAAAAACCAGATGAACAAACTGAAGATTTTGAGCAAAATCGGACAACCCACTCAAAAGTTATGCATTTTCAAAGACACAGATATATGACGATCCCTACCTTTCATTGGCATCCGTGCGATCGGCAAGGTCGCCGGAATCTCTGACGTCATGTTGGACAACCCCTCATTCACTCTGTATACAAAATTTCACATTTTCCCCCTTTTCGGAAGTGTCAACAAAATTCAAATTTTCGGTTGAGGCATAACATTTCTGTTTTAATTCTGCATGTATTTTGAGAAGAATGATGTTGCAACCTTACTCTAAATTTTGCATTAATCATTTTTGTTAATACTATGTACATAGTGAATGAGCAGTGGTCCGACATGACGGATTTTCCGGTCTTACTTAAATTTTTACAATTTGCTCATCTGATCTTTCTCCATTTAATGAAAGCACAATTATTACAGGGGCAAACCCGGATATCTTGGAATTAGTACTACAAATATGTTTAATAAGAATAATGCATGACAAATAAAAATGCAACAATTGGAAAAAAAAAAACTTGATACACTGGAAAAATGTGGTAAGCAATAAGGTGATAGAATTCAACCACAAAGAATATTATTTTCAGTGTATGAATTGAAATCAGCAAGGTATATAATGTTTTTTTTTTAAAATAATAACAATAGTGAAAATAGTCAAAAAAGTTTCACCTGAATTACATGGGCTTGGATTGTCCTGAATACATTTGTCGATGACGGTATTACCACATGTGAAGTTGCTGTCACTACACTGCAAAAAAGCTGGTGTTAAATTTAACACCAGCCGGAATCTATATAGTACAACACCAGAAAAGTGTTAAAATAACACCAGTTCGGAATCAAATCAATGTATTTAAACACCGAATGGTGTTGTTCAGGGCCTTAAACAACACCA
>BQKZ01002883.1:52730-65018 GCA_036244855.1 Temnopleurus reevesii | reverse complement strand
AGCTTCCAGATGCTTTCCAGCTGATGCCATTGATTCAAGGAGACAAAAAGGTGGTATTGTGGACATAACAATGTCTTACTTAATTACTGATTGCCAAATAATAATGTACTCCAAAAGCAAGTAAAATAGGAGAAAAATACGGATTTCGGTTGGCAGCTCTGTATATCTCTCCTTGAACAGATTTTAGTGATCTGAAGGGATTTGACTTGGGCTGAATAACTTATGTAGGGTTGACAACTTCGGAAAAAGTAGGTTATGAATTTTAGCAGACAGTTTTGACTCTGCAAGTGATGCAACAAACCACTCTCAAAAAGCTGATTCTATATGACTTGAAAAGGGAAGTGGTAGAAGTATTGTTCTTAAAATGAGACTGTTACACAAACACAGTTAAATTAATATTTTTGCTCCAAATAGTCGTCAGCCTCCTAATCATCATCATCATCATCATCATCATCATCATCATCATCATCATAATCATCATTATCACCACCATCATTATCACCACCATCATCATCATCATCATCAATATCATCATTGTCATCATCATCATGAATATCACCACCATCATCTTCACCATCGTCATCAACATCATCATCATAGTCATCATCATCATCAGCAGCAGCAGTAGCAGCTGGAGCATTATCTTCTTCACTACCATTTCCTCTGCAATCATAATTATCATCAACATCATCATCATTATCATTATACTCTTTATAAGTTTTCTTTATTTTTTTTTTAGATCTTGGGAGCCACGAGAGAGCTGTATCTAACAGTCTTGATGATGCCCTTGCTTCTACTCTTGCATCCCTACCATCTTACAGTAAACCAAGCACAGCTGCAAATGGTAAAAAGATTCAAACCTACAAGCCTGTCTATTGTGATCCCTGCATATGAAAGTGGTCTCCCAGCGATGCCAACCAAAAATTGTATTCTTTACTTTTTTATCCTCTTTCAAGTAAACTGGGGTACTAAAGATGTTTGTGAATGCTGGACATAATTATACCATAATCCATTACACCCGTTTCCATGAAAAACATTTGATTGGCCAGTGGTATTGTCTATTCATGACTTTAATTTATCATTGGACCACGGTGATGCACATGCCAATTTGTATGGCATAACTATCTTGATTCGTTTTAAATGTTTTCGTACCAACATCTGTTGATATTGGTACCTCTCATCCAAATATAATCAACAAAGAATACAATTTTTTGTGTCATCCTTGGTCTCCTAACTTTCTTCCTGCGAGATAGATGTGTTTCGAGAGCCTGTCTGTAGTGACTATATTTTCTTTTCCTCTTAGTTGGCCACTCTCAAGATTTGACTATATGTCCAGATTATTTTTTCATTAAGTTTATGTCTGGTTCTTGTAATGGATGGTCATAAATCTTTTGCAAATTTGAAAGAAAATTAGTAATAAATTCTTTAAAAGAAACCTACAAGTTGAAAATATGTACCAAATTATTCTTCTATGAGATATTTCATGACTGAGCAGTAAGCAAATCAAAATCAGAAAATGTTTTTCTTCTTGTTTAATTGAAAATTAGCTCTTGTTCTCCCACTTGGCTAATATTGTAGTCCATAATGATAGTAAATGTACTGGAAACAATTCTAATGCTACACTTTGTGTGATAGAATAATGAACGAATAGTTCTATACAATTTTGCTTTTTTGTTCAATAAAATCAAATTTAAAAGAGATTTTGACAGAATTTAACAGAATTGCGTAACAGATATCCAATGATATTTTGTACTCTTTTTTTTAGTGAAGATATTTTCTTCTTTATGATCATCCTGAAATTATGTGAATCGTTGATCTTTGACAAATTCCCATAAAAAAAATTGTTTCTCTTATGTATTTTCTCTAGATGCTTTAGAGACGTATACCAAAGCTATTATTTAGCAAATGACAAAATATCATAGAGGGAAATTACTGATTGTTAATAATGTTGTTTGTATTAAAATTTTCTGTTTATCTTTCCATTTCTGCTTATCTATAACCTAGCTACACCTCAAGAGGCCTGCCATGACGTATGTGTGAACTGCACAAACTCTTTCAAGGACTCTGAACTCAATATTTACACAATGCCTTGCGAGCATCTGATATGTCGCAACTGTACGTCCACTCAGACAAATGGAATCGACTGTCGGTCGTGTAAAAAAACTTTCAAGACATCAGAGTTATCCAGAGTTCACAAGAGGGTCAATAGCACTGCTATTAGATAGTTGAATGAGTGGTTGAATGGGAGAGAAAGAAATGAACAGAAATATTGCTGTGTAGAAGAGGACTGGACGAAAGAGAAGTATTATTAAACAATATTTAGATTTCTAAGTTTAGGATAATTATTTTCAATTTTCATTTGATTGGCTGAAGAAAAGGATTGAATATGATTGCAAGATGAGTTGCACATTAAAAGAAGAGTCTACCCAAAAATTATAGTTTTTCAACAGGTACAGAAAAAATTGTTGAGCAAAACAAAAGAGTTTGAGGAAAATCAGACAAGTAATAAAAGAATTATGAATTTTTAAAGATTTGAAAAAAATGAGCAAATCAGTGAAAATTTTCAGACAATTTGATGACATCATGGGTGCCTTACTAACCAGATTTTTTCTTTATTTTTATGGTGCAAAAGACACAAGATTTGTATGAATGTAAACATGCAAATAGAGGGTCGACGTATCTATCATGAAGATATCCTTTAGTTACAGTTTTGAGGAAGTCTCGATTTTGGAGAAAAAGTAACAATTTATATTCAACATTGATGTGAATATGATAAGTAGTCAGTTGTGAACCTGTGATGTCATCAGTCGCCAAATTGTCTAAACATTTATAACTTTCTTATTAGATTTTTCTCAAACTTTTTTTGTTCTGTTTATCTGATTTTTCTGTTTCTGTTGAAGAAATATTATTTTTGGGTAGACTCTTCTTATAAGAGCTCTTCCTATAAAATATTGTTTTACATTTGTTCCTATACAAGATATTGATTATATCACTGTGAACAAACAATATCTTTCCTTTAGTCACTCCCGCTTATGTTGCAGCAGTTGATAAAAAATGAATAATTTGTTGTCAACTTTTCCACAAACTTGTAATAGTGTAATGACTTTATTGACCATAATATGAATTTTTTTTTTTTTTTCTCTGAGGAACATGAAAACTTTTGAAAAAAAAATGTACTTCAAAAATTAATCTGAGGTGGAAATTCAATGTATAGGTCTTGATTAGCAGTAACTTAAATTTATGAAGGAAAAGATTGAACTCTTTCATGATTTGGCGAGCTATTAATTTTTTTTCATGATAAATATGATAATTAATTTAGGCTCAGTATTTAATAGCATTTTACTTTTAGATCTGAGGAAATCAATTACTTTGCTTGATTTAAATGGCTGATACTTATTTATTTTTGTTTAAATGAAGCCTTGTTTAAAACATTCCACGTGTAGACCTTTTGTCTTATTTAGATAAGTTTGCATTATTTTGGGCAACAATCATGGTGAATTGCTATTGTTGGTCTGAAACTGTGAATACAATGATGTAGAACTACATCAGAGATAGATAATGTAAAACTATCAAGGCTCTCCTCTTCAGACATTCGCTTGTGGTGAAAGCCTTGAATTCATATGAAAATACACCTGCTGCATATTCTGGAATGGCTGGCATCTCTGTGAATTACATACATGCCACATGTCTAAAATATTTGTTAGGCTTAAAATAATTATGTGAATAGCCAAGCAACTGAACCAAATGTCTTCTTACAAGAGAAAATGCTGTGTCAAAATCAGTTCTGTGTTTTGAGATTTAATCTATTCTCTTGAGAGGTAATTCAAGAATTTACATGAGACATCTCATTAATATTCCAGAAAGTTGGAGCTTCTTTATTTATTGGAGGCAGTAATGGAATGCACTGACAAATTATATATGATTTGGAATAAACTTTAATTTATTTTTCTCTGAATATTAAATGTCAATCTCTCATTATTCTGATAAAATATCTCCTTGTATACAAAGAATGTAAAATGGGTTGTGTTTCATAAAGATGTTTGTAGAGATATGCACAACTTTCTTTACTACTGTACCGGTGACCATTTCTCAGGTGCTAACTCGGCGACATAGGCTGTTGGGTTGTATGTAATCACCACTGTAGTTATACCATGTACAAGAATGTACTACACAATAAATTTATTTGAAATATGCATATACATAAAGACTAGAGTGATGTTT
Source organism: Temnopleurus reevesii (assembly GCA_036244855.1). Taxonomy (NCBI): domain Eukaryota; kingdom Metazoa; phylum Echinodermata; class Echinoidea; order Temnopleuroida; family Temnopleuridae; genus Temnopleurus; species Temnopleurus reevesii. The sequence continues at coordinate 60,797 of BQKZ01002883.1, read as the reverse complement.
GCTATAACTTAATTACCGTACAAATAATGTATGCAAGCTGGATTCTAAATACAATGGAACCACATTAAAACACGGTCGGATATTGCCATCTGTTCCTGGCCTATTCTAAAGCCCCAGTCACATAGAAGCCCTGATTCAAAACAATTCTCTGTGTAGTTGAGCTCTCTGAGATCTGAGTTATGTTTCCCTCTTTGTCCTGTGGAAGTTAATCAGGTTATTCAGGTTAATCAGGACTCAACTAGAATGAGAGCCATGTTGAATCATGTTAAATTGGGGATTCTATGTGACCGGGTTTTAACTATTGCCTAGAGTTTCACAAGCACAGCACAAATGATACAGGCTTATAAAGCAACACTAAACAGTTTGGTGCCCACAAATGGTTAAAAATGACAGAACAGTTTATGTTTTGGTTCAATAACTTTTCATGTATGGCCCTAAAAATATACTAGATGCAAGAGTAGAAGGTGAAAAATCTACACAAAATCTGACCATTAGTATTGTGTCACCATCTGCCATTTGATGTTGAGAATTTCTGAACGAAAATAATCATTGAAATTGCTGTACATCCTTAAATTAGCAACACAATGAACATTAACAATCTCTATTTTCTATACAAATTAGCAACTTTTTAATCTTTTTAACATGCTTTCTGCTAATGAATATTCAATTTGGTAAACATGACCTAAATTGAAATGCTCTGATAATAGAATTAACAGTTTTAATGTTGCCAATTTAAGGATGAAATAGTGATTGACTTGATTAAAAACTAATTCCTGTCCTGAATGAACTGAAAAGTATGATGTTAAACCTAAAAACCGCCCGACCTGACCTTTCCTATCTTCTAAATTTTGCATGACTAGAGGGTTGGTTCATTCAGAATGCCAGTTTATTACACAAATGAACAGACCTTCAGTAAAGTAACTTGCATAATTATTGCTGATGAGCTTAACATTTCTGAATGGACCAAAAATTCAGGAACATGCTCTAAAGTTTAAATAAGCACAATCATCACAGATACTCAAGTACTTTAAATATATTTTTATGTACAGGGTTGTGTTTCATACAGCTGTGCATAGATCTATGCACGACTGTACAAACGACTGTTGATCCTTTGTTGCACTCAATGATTCCATCTGACGCTGAATCGCACTGAAGAATGGATCACCAGTCGTTCATACAATTGTGTGTAGATCTGCGGACAGCTTTATGAAACACAACCCTGGTTATGAGGTGAAATAGTACAATAATTGTTAGCTATATCAATATTTCCATGCACATTTGTTAATATATAGTGGTTTTTTTTCATCCACACTAAAAGTTTTCTTGCAATATGAATTGCTCATTTCTTCGATTGGTATTATCACAACAATATCTAGAATTGCATTTCAAAGACCTGATACTAAATTCTTAAAGCTTTATCCAGAAAGTTTTAACCCTTAAGACATCTGTATTTCAGAAATAATGATTTAATTCAAATTTCAGTCTGATATGAGTTCATAATTTTGTCAAAATTGTTAGCTATCAAACGTTCCCAATGACATACACAATTGCATACATGTAAACAAACAAGCCTGGTACAAATTAAAGATACATAACACTGATAATATTTGACATGCTAAAATATTTATACAACCTATTAATTCATAGTATTGCCCCAAGTAACTGGCACAGTTGGACGGAAAGTTGGGAATTCTAGACGTCGATCGAGAAGTTGGGCTCAGGTTATTGATGTGTAGGTTGGAATCTTGGACTTGATAATAGGTACACTCTCCTGCAGAAGTAAATAGATTAAGAATACAAGAAAAGGAGCATGTTTACTTTACTGACTTCATAGGATGTACAGTAAGAACATATTCCAACAAGGTTCCAAAATATATAAGATCGTATCGTGGAGCCTCATTATAAAAAGCAATGATTTAACAGACTTTAGTTGTATTAACAAGGTGAATATTGCTATCCCATCTCTTTGTACTTTTGCCTTGATATAGAAAGATTTTGATGAAGAGAAATAGTTTCTGTGATCCAAATGACCTCATTGTAACACAGTTCCACTGTATCACATCGTTTAAAAAAATCTTGTGATATCTTTAAGTTACCTCTTTAAAAAATTCCCATTGGACTCCAAAAAGAAAATTTGCTGTGAATGAAATACATACTCAAAGGCTTTCTGATTGCTCCATAATGATTTCTTCACAAATAATTGTGATTTAATTTCTTTCAATGCCTCAATAGATATTGGATGAAAGTGAACATACTAGATTGCCATTTTCTGTACTTAGATTTGTTGTTAATTCAGATAGCTACCAATCTATTATGAATTGTAAATGTATACCAAGTCTTAGGCAACCGGAATCTTACATCTGATTTCCCGATTTCCTCCCTCATTTCATAGCTTGTTTCCTGTAACATTCCAGTAACAAAGAATTTTTTTTTCTCTTACCTTTCCACAATTTTGCTCAATGTCATGAAGAGCTGAGTAGATCTTTTCTTTGAACTTCTTATCATTCTGACGCTTTGATAACTGAGATTGAAACAGGAATTAAATATAACACGGATTTAGAAGAACAATTCAGACCTTCTCTGTTCTGTTCTGTAAGGAAGATAATTTTTTTTCCTTACATATTCACACTTGAAACTAAAGTCTTATAATTCTCCGTTTATGAACAAAGCATTAATGTTCAAAAGATCAAGTTTAAAGTAAAAGACTACAATTGCAAAACAATTTATTTCTTGCGGTCAAAAATATCGAAACCCCATTCAAACTTCAACACTTTTTAAAAAAACAATCTCCAATTATTTTGTATTGTTGAAAAAAATAAGTATATAGCTTCTTACATGACATATCCTATATTATGAGCTTCCTAAATTGTTTGCACTTTTGACATCAAACTATTGGGTTTGATTTACTTTATCTTTAAACATAACATTTCTCTTTCCTGGACATAACAAATTAAACATACAAAAAAAAAATCCACTAAAAATCAAAAGCAGTTGTAGAATGATTGATACTCACATAGGAAAGTACCGATTTAAGATGTGAGTTAAGATGCGGCCCGACAGCTCCACTGAGATCCACCAATGCTATCACTGCTCCTATGTACACTGTCTCTTCACTCGAACCCTACATGCAGTTGTCGGAAAAGTGAGAGAGAAAAACAACATAATGACAAAATCACAGACTAGTAACAAAAAAAAATAATATATTTCTTAAACACAACCCTCTTACTGTCGTTTTCCTTCAAAAAAGGTGTTGATCTCACTTATACTCAAAATTAACCCTTCCCATACTTTTGTTCCAGGTTTAGACCATGGACTAAACTGGACCACCTTCGAGAATTCCACAAAAAAGTTCCCCTTTTGGTCGGTCCAAGTAGACATTTTTGTGCTTCTATATTTCATTGTCATCTAATAAATAGTTTCCTAATTATCCCACATTGTTACTAGTACTTGTTATTGTTAACAATTAATAAAACATGCAAAAACTAACAAATAAACAAAGGTAGATAACTTAAAAAATGATCAGAAATGATCAGAAGTAGTTTCATATCTAAGGAAGATAAACTGACACTACCTAGTTGTATGAATAATTATCTTTATGTCATGATGATTTGTTTAAAATCTGTTTGAAATTGTATTACAATTAATAAAAACATTCTTGATACAGGCAGTCAATCAAATGGCTGATGGAGTTGAATACTGAATTTATTACAGGACTGTTAGACCAATCTAAATCTCTCCTAAGAATGATTTTGGCTGTCCCAAAGCTGTACTGTATCAATCGTAGTATGATAGTATTGATGTCATGAGGAATGGACACATTTTTGTTTACAACTTAGTAAGAAAGTGTGATGAATAATAGCTGAACATGACTGGCGCACCCAGAATTTGACAACCCAAGAAAGCTTAGTAGATATCTGCGCCCCCTAAGAGTAATTTTTCCTCATTGCGTGCTTCAATTTTATGCTCCTTTCTATATATTTGGGCTCAGGCTTCCAAAGCCTGTCATCTCAAAATACATCATTAGCCCACCTAGGATTTCACAATGCAGGGAGCTGACCAGACTTTTGTGCCCACAGAGCAATTTTGTACCCCCTTCCTTAGTGTGCATGTATGAACATGGACTCATCGATACTGCACATCGCGGTGGAATGAGTTCTGTGAGAAGAGCTACAGTCATCAACCCGAGAGCTCAGGCCCCCCTCCTTTTCCTACGTACTCGATCTAAATGCACGAACATGGACTTACCAAAGCGGCACGGAGTGGTGGAATGAGTCTTGTGAGAAGAGGAACGGCCATGATGTCTTCATCCCCCACTTAATGCAATTCTTTGAATCCCCTTCAATTTACCCAGGGGCAAACCCCCAAAACCTCCACCCTCCCTCCATGTGCATGTATGATCAAGGACCTACCAATGCAGCACGTAGTGGTGGAATGAGTCTTGTAAGTAGAGGTACTGCTTTGATATCAGCATCTCCCACTTGAAGCAATTCTTTGAATCCTTGCTGAGCTACAAACTGGTATGGATGACGGGACTCCCTCAAACCCTGCAATGAATAGTGAATCAAAACCACTTAAAATTTGGAAGACATTTAAAAAAGAAGTTAAATATGAGAAAGGAAAGATACAATTTGACATCATTGCTGACCAGGGCAGTGCTTGACCAAGATAAAGATGACTGATTGGTATACACTCTTAAGCAAAATGTTGAGAATGTTTTGAAAGTATTCAGCACAAGAACCGATACCATTCATTCTTACAATCTTTCATGAAAACTACAATATTTTGATGAAACACCTCCCAGGGTTGTATAATCATAAAGCTGTAGAGTATATACATGACTAGTAAGAATTTCCAGCACTAACGCATATGTCACTGAGTTAGCACCTGAAAAGGGGTTATCAGTCATGCAGAGTTTTCCATACTGTATTTAAAAGCTTTAAGAAACACATCCCTGATGATACAGAATAATGTGCAAATGAAGGTCTGTATTTCCTTCAAACTTTTCAAATATTTGAAGATAGAAAGTGATGGTTCAGTGCAAAATGATAACATGATGAATAAGGATAAATCTAAACAGGTATAAAAATATGTCAGAGCTCTAAAAAGACACTCTACTCTTACCACCATTATCGCAAGTATACTATCTACTGTAGATGTTAACATATTAATTGTGAAAATATGATATAAGATGCAGTGCTTCAATATAACCCGACTCTTCACAAACAAGAGATGATGTTCTTTTTCTTCTTCCATATGAGTGTATAGTGTTCTTTTTTGCCACTTCATGCAATTCAGTGGGCAAGCTAATGGCTCTACATACACATGTATGCATCGCAAAAGTTTTATAGGTCATTCATCCCATGAGGTGGGTGAAGTATGGGGCAGTCATAGTTCAATACCGCATTAATTTAATTTCTTTCAGAAAACACTCACCTCTGCCAATGTAAGAAGCACAGGATCGAATGCAATATCTTCTGGATTACATTCCCATTGAAGCTTATGCCTCACTGATCCATGTACTAGTCTAATGAAACATAAAAATGAAAAGAGAAAATTGCTTAAAAATCTACTACAATATTGTTTACTAGTACATGTATACCATATGTTGATGAAACACATACGCATTACAATGTATACATGAGAAAATCTATGTAGTATTCAAAATAAAGGCAAAAAGGATACATCCTTCCTATGTCCAATGAATCTGCTTAATACTAAATTTGACCCAGGCATTTTAATGCAATTTAGAATATCAATTGAATGATTTTTGTGTTGGGTAGATAAATAATTGAATAATTCTTGCCTTATCCCAACATGAATAAACACTGATTGACAGTGCTTTACCGAGAAGCTGAGAAAAAATCTCAGGCATTCTCGGGTAGGAATCGAACCCACGATCTCCTGATGACTAGACAGGCGTCTTACCACTTGACCACCGAGAGCCGATGGAAGTAAAGCACTGTCAATCAGTGTTTATTCATGTTGGGATAAGGCAAGAATTATTCAATTATCAAGTTAGAATATTGTAAAAAACATTTTGACCTAGATGAATGATAAGCAAAATAATTTTAGTATTGCATCACTGCCAATAATGGTCGTCTAAATTCATATTGAATCAAATTGAATAAACTGCCCACTTAAAAAAAGGATATCTGTCATTCAAATAGGCCTGATGGGATGCATCCACATGGAAATCACTACTACTAGTACTAGCCTACAATCTTTATGGATAATATAAAAATGTTTGACTAAACCAATGTGCCGCCATACTTATCAGCTTTTTGCAATTTAGCTCATACTGAGATATTTAGGGATAAATATCTTGGATTAAAGAGGTTCATTGTGGTGAAGAATAATTGAAGAGATTTGATCAGTTGTCTTATCATGTGCAAACATAGACCATGGGTAGTATGTCATAGAACTTTCTCATACTACCTACCATCTACATACATCATGAGACAACTGAACATGTCTCTTAGATAAATAGCTAACATCGAAGTTTAGATTAAAACAATGTCTTCTCAAAATAAATTATCAAAATAAGAAAGAATCTATTGTAATAGAATTATTCAAAATTAGAAAAAGCTTATCTTCAAGAAATATTTGAAATTGACAATTTTGAACGAAATGTACAGTTAAAATACCTGCAAGGTACACCTCCGCTCACGTACACTGTTTCAAATGCTGATTTAGCCTTCTTTTGGTTGGTGAACTAGCAAAATTGAAATGAGAGAAAAAAAGAAGCACATTCAATTGACTAGTCTAGTTATATTTTATAACAAATACTTAAATGAGATCATACAAATGATCAAAAGAAAGTCAGTAGGCCTACATGTGTAATAGTATTACTGCGTAATATACTACAATGTAAGTCAAAACTTATCAACATACGGTGCATACCTAAAATGATAATCGGACTCCAACTTTTCCAGTATGGTTCATAAAGCAGGGATACAAAAAAAAAGAAATCTGTGAATAAAAAAGAACGTTAAAAAATGCACCTGTCTCCTGGAAAGATTCTCTTTTATCAATTGGTATAAAGTTTTTGTGGTTCTGACAAAAAAGGGTTCAAGATTTGTTACTGCCATGTTCAAAGGGATACCAGAAATACTATTGATTCCAGTGTATTTTTCTTTTGTCATTGACCTTGATGTTCCCCATTAACAAATGGGTGTCAGAGGAGACAAGTGGATGTGTAATGGTATTATTGTGTCCTGTATGGTATGGGCATCCTCCTCTGCGCCGGGTTGCTCATCTGCAACTCATTGGCATACGTGATGTAAAACGCGCGCTCCGTGAAATCAAGACTTTTTCCTGAAAATCTCCAACCGCGTGTAAAGTGAATGGGATGCAGAGAAGGGACCCAAATATTTTGAACGTCAAAAATGAGAGGGTTGTATATTTGATCTAAAATGACATTGTTCCTGGTCAGGTTTTGCTGAGATAATTAATTCTCACACATAATCTTTAGGATATTTGTGATAATATCAGATTAAAATTGAATTGGATTTTCATTGACTTCATGTTTTTTTTTCAAGCTGAAATTTAGGTGCACAGACGTGCGACCTCCCATCATACAACTGCAAATGTCCAAAGATGCTGATACCACCTAAGGATGGGTAAGTAGATATGAGTCCGATTTTGATTTGCAGGTATACAGTGCAAGTCAGAATTCTTTGGTTACCAGTTTTCTCTGTAAAGCTCAGAATGATGGATGTGTCCAAGTCACCAGTGACCCCACTATAATCCTGATGTTCTTTACATAGAGCATGCAGTAAATTGATGAATCCAGTTTCTGGGTCAACTGGACTTTTCCTTTGAAGAATGGTGAGATCTCATCATAACACCTATTCTTCGTAACTGTGTCATAGCATACTTTTACTTAGACAGAAAAATCTGACCCTCGGAGGGTTTTTTTAACGATTTCTGACTTTTGGTGGTGCCCCCTCCAGAGAGTCAGAAAACGCCCCAATTCAGCGTGTAGTGCAAGTTGTTGAAGCTACAATACACAGCGTCTATGGGAGAAAGGGTGCTGCCGCGCACCCTCACGAAAATACGCTAATTTAC
>BQKZ01002883.1:32528-43688 GCA_036244855.1 Temnopleurus reevesii | reverse complement strand
AACTGGTTTGAATTCATGGTTAAGCTGGGGTCTTTGAGTTATCTCTCATTCAAATTATCTGTTGATTTTCCCTTGTCATCAACATATTGTGCTCTATTTAATTTTTTTTCTGGAACTTTTCCTACCTGCCAGCCAATAAGATTTTATCTTAAGTATTTAGTAAGATTTTATTTGATAGAAAACAATGAATTGAACATTTTCGTATAAAAAAATAAGATAATGTTGGTATTGTTCTTCCATGTGTGTTTTCTAAGTTTTTGGTGAGAACAAGGTTTTTGCCTTCTATAAAATATGATTTTAGCAACCCAGGACTAAGGTATTATATTCCCTTTCAGGACGATAAAACACATTTTGTGTTTTGGTTCAATACATGTAGCTTTGATGTAGTGCTCTTAAAAATATTCCAGGTGCATAAAGAGGAAAGAGAACAAAAAATCTACACCAAATTTCACCATCCTACTGTGCCACCATATGCCATTTGCCACAGAGAATTTTTTTAATGAAAATGATCACTGATATCCTCACAAATTTTTAAAAATGACAGTATATTAAACACTTAAAAAATCCTTAGTTCTCACATAGATTGGCAAATTTTAATGTCTTAAAACATTTTAGGGTGATGATTTCATTTGGTGGCATGATATGTAATTGAAATAAAAAAAAAAAGAAGAGAATTCAAAATTTTGAATAAGTGTTGCCAATTTAGGGAAGGAATAGTGATTGAATTTGCTGCAAAATTATTGCTGTCCTGAATTGGTTTAAGGGTTGGCAGGTATATGCCCTTTGTATTTGATACTGAAGATCTTTAGGGATTTTGAGCTCAGGTGGGATGTGTGTAAATCTTTGAAATACAATGTTAGTCTTTTAATGGGCTACCCTGTATAATCTGAATGCTTCTTCCTGTTTGATCTATATTCAGTACTTCAACTAGTCCAACTGATGATGATCTACATTCATCAGGGACAGGGTAAATTTCTTTCTCTTCCAAACGACCACTTTGTATTTTTCTCATTGAAATCATCAACATTTTTGTGCTCTATTTGATTCCCTCTGAACTCTTGGGCCCATATTCCGATAGCGAGGTTTAAGTTAACCCTGGTCTAAATCTGTGGTTTAAGAATGGGTAGGCAAAAGTGCCAACATTTTATTTACAATGAGTAATTTGTATGTTAACTGCTCTCTTTTCCCATGCTCTAATAATGTAGAAAACTATTGAAGTTTTTATTCCAAGACAGTTTTAAATAATATGAGTGCCAAATGTGCTGGTAAATTAAACACCAACTAATTTTATAGATTCAAGCCTCTTTTGGCTCCCCATACTTAAACCACAGATTTAAACTCTAGTTTATGTTAAACCTGATATCAGAATACGGGCCTCGGTATATGATCCTGAAGATTTGTTTGGACTATAAGTTCTACTTTTTACTTGGATGAGATGTGTGCAAATATGGTGCAATGTTTTAATTACATTGTTGGTCTTATTATGGGCTACCCTGTATTATTGAAATGCTTCTGAAATGTTTTCCCTATTTGAATGCTTCTCCCTATTTAATTTACACTCAGTACTACAACTAGTCCAACTGATGATGACCTACATTCATCAGGGACAGGGTAAATTTCTTTCTCTTCCAATCGATCACTTCTTTAAAATTTGAAACGGTACCTGGGTCTTTTGTTGATTGAACAAATTCTGTAGTGAATTTCTTTGTTCATGGTGTGTTTGATACACTACAGATGTTTTGGATTTTGATTTGAAAATGTTTTATTGTTTGTACAGATATTTTTTTTTATTGGGTACAAGGATTGAATTTTCACCTTGAAAAAAATTCTTATTTGTCACTAGTTTGCCGAACATTGAAATTGTGAGCACCAAAGGATGAGGGTGAATCTTGTCGAGTTACTTTTACATGTTGATGGTGTATGATGAAACATGTATTTGTCGTTCTTAGTCAGTATGGTGTTTTCGATTTCAGTCAACTGGGATGAAGGGCACATCGATCGGAAGTAGTGTGGCATAGTTTTGCACGTTTGCTAATTGTTACGTTACATCTCGTTGCGTACGTAACAATAGGCACACACGCAAAACTATGACGTACTACTTCCAGTCGACTGTGACTGTGACAAATGAAATCAAAACCTCCATAATATGATCATTACAGTGCATTTTAACCAAAGGGAGAAATCAATTACGGTATTTCATTATCATCATTTTATAGTCAGCAATGAAATCAATTGATCATCAGCAATCATTTCACAGCAGCGCCAATAATGTTGATTTATCACAAAGCTGGCTTTTAATTATTTTTCATTCATCTAAACCTGCTTTAAATCAATTTTAGCCCCGGCATCTCACCAAGTTTGCTTAACCCGCCAGTGTAAGTGGAAAACACAATTGTGTATGTGCATGTATTTATTTAGATAGATTAGGTTTCTGGTAGAGTAGATTTTTCAGTAGGTATACCATTTGATATATTGTGTTTCATGCATGCTGCACTTCTCCAATTGGTACATGTAGTTTAGCCCTTCAGATATTTGGAAATGAAGGAATGTGTTATTTAGTGAAAAAATAACAGGTTGAGATATCTACAATTTTTTTAAAGAGAATTTAGCACAGATCTGGATAAATAGTGTACACTCTACATCATAAATGTTGCATTGCTGTTAGTGGTATTAATTTGTAGTCTTTTGTACATTCCTTTACTGCAAAGTCCTATACCTCTTTTAAAAATAGTTTGAAGAAGATGGTCATTTTTTTTCGTTGTGAAATATAGAGTCGCAAACTCCTTCTTCAATTTTGAAGTAATTTTACTATAAAAAATATTTGTGTATATATTTTACTGAAAACTTATACATGGAACAAACTCCAAAGTAATGGAGCAATGAAAGTCCAATATGGTAAACATTATCATCTATTGTGGTTATACAAAGCATCAATGGAATAGTATAGGGCAAAAACATTGCCATGGTTACCATATTTTGAAACAACGGAAATAAAAAAATTCAAGAAACTTAGATTGTAGACGCATATTGTGTTTGGGTGTAGATGTGGAAATCATTTTTTTTTTAGTCTTAAAACTGGCTATCAATAATAATGCAAATAGAACAACACTATCATAAAACACCAGCACATAATTAGGTCATTACAGGAGAGGAATCAGTCATTTGTATTTTGTAAATAAACCCTATTTCAGAAGTGAATTTAATACTTCATGTTTACATTGAAGAATGTTTATGTTTGGTAAATTTAAGAGGAAATTGCACATGTAATCGCTGATTCTGTGAAAATCATATTTGTGGAATTTACCATTGCTGTGTCATTCTGTCACTTGCCCTAGTTTTAGTGAGTTACGTTTTGTATTTGTTCATCAATCACTATTTCCTTTTCATTTTAATTATGGATTTGTCTTATTATTTGTTATTATTCTTGTTTTTGTTACTTTATATCATAATTTGGAATATTTTCATTTGTTTAAAATCCTAACGTTTTTCCCTGCACAAAAGCACTTTCTCCCGAACCTGGCACATCCTTTGTACCATAGCACAACCCTTGCTGCTGTGAACTGCATAATATTGATGGAAATTATTAATTCAGAACTGTTTGGGTGTGATAATTAAAACATTTTTTTTTTAAACTTGTACGCAAATGCAAGATTTTATTAAAACCTGAGGAATCTATAGATAATCTGCTGGTAAGTTAATTGATTTATTACTTTGCAAATGTTATATTGAATTTATTGCAATCCTGAAAAAAAAATCTAGATTAGAATTAAATCATTTTTTTTTTAATTTAATAAATTACAACAAATTCGTCCTCTGCATATCATTTAATCTTGAAAACATTTCCAGCTTTACTTGTAAATATCAATGTTGTGTACATAATATCCATGGCTGCAATGGAAAATAGATTATAATAATTATTATGTGTGTAATGGCATTATCATTTTATCTTAATGATATTCATTTATTATTTATTATTTATTTCTTATTTATTATGGAAAATGGAAATAGAAAATTAGAGGTTTTCTTGTATTGTAATTGAAACCTATTATAATAAACTTCAAACTTCATATTATATTCTTCAAAGTAAAAATGAAATTACAAAGAGTGAAAAAATTCCCTATTTTTGTGTTAAAACAGTATTGTTATCATGAGTATTATTTATTCCTCCCTCCTTTTCATGGTGCTTTGTCTTCTCTGCTATTTGCATGCTTGCATGTTCTTACTCTCTTTATTTTTTTGCCTGCTTAACTTTTTTTCCATTTTAACCATTGCTTCATGTCAATTGCATGCTGTCATGTAGCAAGTCTATGGTGTCTAAATGGAAGGCAGCCCCTGTAGCCCCTGTCAATAGGGATAAGAAGTAAGTTAATCAAGTGATAATCAAAGCATGTTATTGTTGTATTAACCCCTTTTTGGTCAGAAATAAAGTCAACTCTGTAGTCAAACTTCTCTAAGGAGGTGTTGCTCAAAAGTTGCAATTGATCGTAAGTTGCAGTTGATCGGAACGCGCCAATCAAAATCATTGTTTCATGCGCGTCTTGTTGTTAAATGCGCATACCGTGCGCGAATGAAAATGCGCATTACAATTGGCAAAGTTGCAATTGATTTGCAGTTGATTTTGAGCAACACCCCATAAGTCAAACAAACTTATAAGTTGTTTATTTAGAGAATCATACAAACCCTGTGTTATTTATCTCTTGTCTGTTGAATGTCTCGTAAGTGATACAAATGTCTAAGTATGATCCCAAGAGATTCGACTTAGGCAAATTTACCCTTATTGCTTTGTTCATGAATGGAAATATGCATGTGTAATTGGTGTCTTAATGATACCAAAGTGTGGATGTATTTGTTTAATATATTGTATTACATTTAAATGTATGTACATTTAAAGAAATTAATGTGAACTGCTTACAAATGTTTATGTGCGTATGATGAATAGTTTGGTAAGTATAATCCAACTGTACAATGCACTCACTGTAAAACCAGATGTTTCATGAGATGAAATCTAGAAAAAAAAAACAATTAGTCATATTTTTCAACTGAATTACAAATCATCAGTTATTTGTACAGTAAACAAAATAGTGTATTGACTCTGAAATAAAATCTAACTTTTTTGTTTAGCATTTTATTTTTGCTTTCGTTGATTCCTGATATCACACACTTTTCAAAGTTAAATATGTATTTTAAAAAATCTGATTTTACAGTATTAAATCTGTAGAGAATTGGTATTCTCTTTTAAATTCATATTTTATTTTTCATCCCATGTTGCATGATACATTCACTTTTGTTCTGCTATCTTTTACATGTCTTTATTTAAACAAAATTATTCATAAGCACATTGCATTTGATATTGACAATATTTTTTTGCATTAACATTTGTATCTCCATAATCTGATTTTGCTTGTGTTATAAAATCAATACCAATATGTTTTTATTGTGTTGGCTAATCAGTTAAATCAGTCTTACATTCTACTTACATTGCTCATCGAGAAAAGTCAGTCATGCCAATTCATAAATGTTAAATATCTGCATTTTCCACCGAAGAAATGGATATCTACCCATTTTGAAGATTAAATTTTGGTCCTCAATCTAATTTTGTTTCAAAGTCACTTCTCATGAATATTTTTCTGAATTACAAAAGACACTAAAATCTGGCAGGAACCAAAAGACTTAATTTTTTTCCTGTTAGTATAATGTTAACAGCTTGACAATAAATCATTTAGTATAAATAAATGTATTTTCATCTTGTGAATTGACTTTGTTTTCCCTTATTCATTCCAGAGCTTCACTACTGTTAGACCTGGCTCGACTGTGTGCTGAATACAACCTTGCTGATCTCCTAGCCAGGACCTTGGATGCTATGAAGAACTTCCCTCTCAAAGTGAATAAATTCCTTTAATCAACTCTTTTTTAATTAATTGATAAGATGATGCATACCATTAGTGGCAGCAGAATGGTTTTATTGTACAAAGCTATTGTTCATTACTATTATCTTCTGCCTTAATCTGATCTTTGAAAAAAACATTACGATGCCACAGTTAGGCAAAATTACTCGTCCAGGATATTTGTAATATTTTTTCATTATGGTAATTTGTAAACAATAGAAAGCTAAGCTGTTTTAAAATGAATTTAGAGTAAAGGTCAAATGTAGAAACAACAAACAAGTAATATAAAATATAGTCTTCTCAGGAGGGAAAGCTTTGGCACGATCGTAAATATAAATTTAGTGACATGATTTAGTTACCTGAATACTTTTCAATCGGTGTTTACTTTCTGTAACTATCTGGTAAATTCCATAAACTATGTTCCTCTGACCCCCTCCATATTGGGCCTTCCTGATATGATTTATTATTGTGTGTATCTAATACGTAATCTAGGTGTAATGCTTATAATTGATTAATGCTCAGGTATTTCATAAAATGAAGTAAAAAGGAAAATAGTTAAGTCGGATGTAAAAAAAAAAAAGGATGACTTTTATATAGAATTGCCCATTTATATTCCACATATTTTTTGTCATGATGATATAAGTGTGTTAATTATAATTGTGTGTATTATTCTGTTTGATAATTGTGTATTATTCTGTGTATTATTCTGCTTGATAGGACAAGGGAGCTTTCTTTGAGATGGAGTTCCTACAGTGCTAGCTGATGGTTAGGAATCTACTTGACAAACAGGAAACTTACAACAAGAATGCTGTAGAGGTAAGCAAACATGCTAATCTTGTTTGGAGAGTAATGATATAACTCTATATGATATGAGCTGATTATAAAAATATGGATTGTTTAATGTAAATAGACTCGAAACGTAAGTCATCTTCTTGTTCATCTTGAGTCACAATGTAATTGGGGGATAATGAGATAGACTTAATACATTGTCAAATGCTTCATTTGTCATTGAGAAAAAAGTCGGAAAGATTTATTGGGAGGCAAGGCTTTGAAAGGAATGCTACAAAGAAATGTTGCACACTCTGCTTCTCTCCACAAAGTCGGGTGGTGTCATCATCCTCATTGAATACATACTTCAATATGTTTACTTTGCTTTTACTTTGCAGTTGCTGACAGCAGTTCCTAATCAATATAAAACATTTTATTTGAAGTGTTAATTCTTTGGATTCTGTTTGAAACAGTTACCTACTACTTAGATTACATATTCATGAATTTATAAATCATTTCCTTATTATTTCAGGTTCGTCTACATGCCATTGATCGTCTCAGTGAGGCTGTGATGAACGCAGTTCGTCATGGTGATCCTAACATCATACAGGCTGGCTGTGTGACCCTGTGGAATCTATGTCTTCCATTGCTTCAAATGAATCTCAGAGGGCAGGTCAGGAAACCCCTCACACTCATAGCGGAGTCTTTGGAGAACATTCAAAGGTAAATATATAATCTTCATTAGATATGAAATAAGAGAATCAGAATTTATTGATATTTATGCTTTCATTTTTAAAGTTGACACAATTTGAGCATAGCTTTGAAAAAGGATTTAGGCTTTGATATTTTTATATCAGATAGAACTTATATTTTACCCTCTGAAAATTACTTATAGAGGTATGGGCATCATCTTCATTAGATGTGAAGTTGGAGAATCCAAATTAATTCATATTTATGCTTTATTTTTTAAAGTTTACCCAATATGACATTGGCTCTGCAAAAAACTTTCAGCTTTTGGTTCTGATACCGAGTTGAATCATAACAGAGTCTCCGAAAAATATTTGTAGTTATCACTTTTATCTTCATTAGACATGCAGTTGGAGGATCAATATTTCTTTAAATTCTATTTTAATAGTTAAATTGATATGACTTCATTTAGCCTTTTCTTCAGTAGAGAACAACTATCACACCATCTTTTGAGAATTTTTAAAAGTACATGTTCTTGTTCATGCTTTGTGAATTTTCTAAAATCAAGTCCCTCAGAAAGGTAAAAAAAATATCTAGGTTAGAATATGCATAGTTTATCGGATAACTATATTCCATGTAAAAGAGATATTTGATTCCTATTGATCTGTTACGACCAGATTCTAAGTTATGATACCCTTATTTTTCTTTTTCAGTTTGCTGATTCTGCTACGATGTCAGGTGCACACTGAGCTGGCTAAATGTGAAGAGGATATGGAACAGATACAGGTCGCCATGGAGCACCTCAAAAAGGTTAGGAATTGTGTGAGGAAATGAGTGATCCTTGAATAAAGTAAGGTCAAGAGGGAAGTCTTGTCTGTGTGACACATTCATAGATGTTTGTCTGTATTTCTTGAGGCCAGTTGTAATAGCTACAGATGTGTGATGAAAAGGCGATCAAAAAGATGAGAATCTGGCAGAGATCCAGAATGTAGAGCAAAAGATATACTCTTATAAGCATCTGAAGTCTAGCAGTCAATCAACTGGTTGATTTAAAAACATTGGATGGATTAGCAGGGAACAATAGGGAAGAGGAATATATTGAGAAGGGAAGAAGGCAGAGTATAATGAGAGGGATAGATTTATAAATGGAAGGGCAGAAAAAGATGGAGTATCATAGATATCCACAAAGGGTAACTAAGGATATTTCAGTAAGAGCATTACAGGGAACACACTATTGGGGTGTTGCTCAAAATCGACTGCAAATCAACTGCAACTTTGCACATTGTAACGCGCATTTTCATTCGCGCGCGCTATGAGCATTTAACAAGACGCGCATGAAACAATGATTTTGATTGCCGCGTCCCGATCAACTGCAACTTGCGATCAATTGCAACTTTTGAGCAACACCCCCTAAGAATGAGAATTATCTTATTGGGGGGTGTTCAGTTCAGGGTTTTGGAGTATAGAGGGAGTTAAGATTATATTTGACCATCCAAATTTCTGCAAAACCAAGTCTTTTAAATTTTCTATTTTAATATGTTTCCCCCATCACACTTTACTAGGCTCTTGGTCTTGATGATGGAGGCTTATACCATGAACGTCTCGAGACATCACTTCATCGTCTGGAGCTGAGAGCTGAGCTCTACAAACCGCCAGAGAGACTTGAAGATCAAGCTGCTATGATCATTGAACAGGTTTGTAAAGAAGAGGCCCCAAAGTTACCGGAAGTTACAGGAAAGGTTTGATAGTTGCTGGTGATCTCATTGAGCTCCAGAAATACATGAGAGCTTTTGACGGATACTGGAATTTACCTGGAGTGTTTATTTTATTCTTGTGTTATTCTCAAAATGAATTTCCTACCTTTTGGTCATAAAATTTTGTAAAACATGGCAGTGATGCATGTTACATGAACCTCCTTCATGGTTGGTGATGTAGTGATATCTTAAGCTCTTCCAGCTGTTCTGAATTTGTGAACAAAACTCTGTACAATTATTTGAAATCCTTTTTATTTCATTAGAGCTTCCCAAAATTTTCTTGATATTAATATATGTTTTATAATTAAGAAGGTCTATGTGGTTAGGATAGTCAAATTTGTATGAATCATCAGAAGTTATTTTTAGCTCCTTTGATTCTCAAATAATTTTGTTTGTAGAACTCAATGTGAAAGAATGTCAAATGGACAAGGAAATAAACTGCATTCTAATACTGTATTCATGTCAATGACTTGCAGGCAAGGACAAGTGCAGACTCTGGTTCAGTTTTGATGAAGCGCTCTCTCCTAGTGAAGGCTGGCCAAGCTCTATCTCCAGATGCGTTCATGCTGGTCCTTGAGAGTGAGAGAGCTCCGAAAGGTGGGTTAAAGTCCAATTCATTCTAATCTAACTCAGTTATATTCAATCCAATTCACCTTAATTAATATCAATTCATATCTGTTCATTTCAATTCATTTCAATTAATTTCCATTGAATCAAATCCAATTTATTTCAATTTGATCCAATCCTGTTTATTTCAATGCCATCCAATTACATTAAATGTAATTCAATTCAAGGTATGAGATGAGCCAAAAAGAAATAGAGCAGGAAAGAAAACATAGTAATGAAAAATTCTGTGAAAAGTAACTCGCATTTAGGTCATTTAAAGTGACTACCCCCTTGGCTAGTCATTTGTTCTGGTTGATGATGTGATTGCACCAATGTTTGTTTCTCTTAAATAGCTGGTGGTCGTGGAGCAGATTCCATCATAGCTCAGCTGGGTGCCAAGGCAAGGAACTTCAAGAAGAGCACCAAGAAAGCCAACGGGCATGTCAAGAGACTGGGTAGTGAGAATGAAAGGGAACGGTATGTTTCCATTCTATTTCAAAATTATTATTTATAGAAGAAAGTAAGGTAAAATCTACTAAATGTAATTTGAAAAGACTGTATTAATTGCCTTAAAAATGGAGATATTGCTTGTGCCCCCTAAATGCCAACATTTTAGTAGTGATTAATGAGTTACTTGTTGAAACTTGTTGACTTGATTATTGTGAAATAGAATAATCTCCTATGTACCACAGGGTGTTGCGAGAAAGTTGCAATTGATTGTAAATGACTTGCATATTGAAACACACATTTTCATTTGTGCATGTTCTGCGCTCCTAACTAGACACACATAAAAGAGCAATTTTCATTGGGGCATGTCAATCAACTGCAACTTATAATAATAAATTCTGACTTTCTTCCAACCCCACTTAGTGTTAACATCAGAGATGAGAATCAAAATTCATGTCAAAGTATGATGAAATCACTCCAAAGATATAGAACATTTGAATTTGAAAAAAAAATGAAAGTTGCTAATAGACTGAAATTAAATTTTATGCATAAAATAAAAAGAATTGTGAATATCATTTTCTGAAACTGAGTCTCAATACCTAATAATTTTTATCCACACCATGTTCTCTGATAACCCCATAAAATTTTTCCTTTCTTTCAGAGCTCGTCTATGGGGTGATTTGGCAAAGACCGCTCGTAAGCAGGAAGTTTGGGACATCTGTCGTGTAGCAGCACGCTTCTGCCTCCTGTATGATGACGATCGCTGGAGCAAACCTCCCTCCCCTTCTAGACCTGACACTCGCCAAGAAAGGTTTGTAGCCTTTTTGCGTGTGTTTTTATGCCTCCGCCACCGTAAGGTCTGTCCGTCCGTGCGTCCGTGCGTCCGTCCGGACCTTGTTACCGCGATAAGTTCAGAACCGCTGGACGGATTTTGACCAAACTTGGCTCAAGTATGTATAACCATGTGAGGATGAACTGAGTAGATTTTGGGTTCAGTGGGTCAAAGGTCAAAG
>BQKZ01002883.1:14279-26411 GCA_036244855.1 Temnopleurus reevesii | reverse complement strand
GGTCCAAAAGTGATTTTGAGCATTTTAAAATTTTGACGGACGCGTACGCGCGCGTCATGACCTTTGGATGAATTTTGATGACATGACATGATGACCCTTGATGTGAAGTTTGTATGACGTGAAAATGAATGATTATTGATGATTATTTAGGAAGATATGAATGATAATGTGATTTTACAAAATGGCGTCTACATGACGTCACGATGACGCCATGACATTGGTCTTGTTGGAGAAACGAGTTTTTGATGACCTTGATATATGACTATAATTTGAGAAATTGAGACTGTGAGACTTTGGAGATATTCTGGACACAAAAACTCGAGGAAATAAAAATGAATAAAGTAAGAAAGTAAGAAAGAAAATTCGGACGATAACAATAGGTGATCTGTCAAATGTGACAGACCACCTAATAAAGTAAGAAAGTAAGAAAGAAAATTCGGACGATAACAATAGGTGATCTGTCAAATGTGACAGACCACCTAATAAAGATATTGAGTTTGAAGAACAATGTCAAGACCTTTTGATCAGAAAAAAAGGGGACAAAGATTACTTTGCAATGATGATTATTACTAATTAGGTGTCCATAAACACACATGGGGATGCTTTCTTGGACGGAATGTTCAACAAACCTTTTTTTTTCCTACCATTTTCCTACCTTTTTGTCTTACCCAGAACAATATGGATGGACAGCGACCTTTGACCCGGTGTCTGGTTGCCTTGGAGATGTTGACGCTGAATGGGAATGGCATCATGGACTTCAAGGAAGCACCCTCTCTCAACGATGTAAGTCTTTCACTGTCCTCATTTTCATTTAGAATACTATGTAGATTTTATACAAGTTTTAGTCAAATTACAGTCCGTGTCCAAGTATGATATTTTTAGAACGAACCTGTCTACAGTGGCCAACCATGAGAAATGGAAAAAAATAGCCATTGTATGCATGTGACCTCTGTAGACACATTCTATGACACATATTTTCATCTTGGTAACCAATATAGGTGGCCACTGTAGACAGGTGGTCACTATAGACAGGTGGCCTCTAAGAAAGGTTTGACCATACATGGAGGTGGAACCAAGTAAATGCTAGATGCAAAATGCTATTTGGCTGTTGATTTTAGATTTTCAATTAACCATTAACTTATTCAATTTGAAAGTAATGTAATTATTCAACCATACTTTTTGCATAACACAGACATGTGTTCAATGAGTGAATATTAATTGAAAGTAAATCTATTTTACTCTATCTTTTGATTTTGGTACTTCAAATCCTTACATTTTAATGAAAAATATATCAAACCTTTGTTCTTTCATGGAAAAAACACAAATTCTTGTTATCCAGTTTATCCAAGACAGAAATTGTCACAGAATATATAATCGATAGCCATCGTTCTGTTTTGGCATTTTTAATTCTCAGTCGAGCAACCTTGTAAAGCAATGCCAGTGGCCAGATCTATCTGGTCCCATCTGGCCTACCTCGCCTACAAGTCCAGGAACCAATCCATTTACTGACGTTCTAATTTTTCCCTCTCCTTTCGGTTGAGTAACCTTGTAGAGCAGTGCCAATGGCCCGATCCATCGGTCGAGCTCCAGGTCTGGTCCCGTTTGGCCTACCTTGCTTACAAGTCCGGGAACCAATCCATTTACTGATATTTTGATTTGTCTCTTTTGTTTTTCAGTTGAGTAACCTCGTAGAGCAGTGCCAGTGGCCAGATCCATCGGTAGAGCTGCAGGTCTGGTCCCGATTGGCCTACCTTGCTTACAAGTCCAGGAACCATTCCC
Organism: Temnopleurus reevesii; assembly: GCA_036244855.1. Lineage (NCBI taxonomy): Eukaryota > Metazoa > Echinodermata > Echinoidea > Temnopleuroida > Temnopleuridae > Temnopleurus > Temnopleurus reevesii. The sequence goes on along the minus strand of BQKZ01002883.1, from coordinate 24,632 downwards.
TGGTGATGCGCTGTGCTGCAAAGGCCATGGCGTTTGATAGCCTCCCCATCAAGCATCGGAGGCTAGATGAGTAAGTCTTGTAATCACTCCCGTTTATTATGAAATATTCACTGTAGTTCATTTGCGCTTTCTTGTAGAGATTAATTCATAAGTTTTAATTTACCTTCTTCTGAAAGTTGCCGGTAAATTGATGTCTTTTTCTTCATATGACTTATCACTAAGTTTAGTTTATTCAAAGAACATTAACGAATTTTACAAACTAACATGGAATACTTGCTTACAACTGTCATAGCAAAACTCAAATTGAGATAGGGCTTAAGAACTTATGCATATTCCAATGTGTATGAATGCTAGTTCCTAAAGTGATAGATAACTCAAAATGTATTTTATTTCCCTGTTGATTACCATTTTTCAGAATTTGTTAATAACGATCATAGCCTTCCTTCATTCTGGCATTCATGACTGTCACCATTATTATCATCATTATCATTTTTTAGCATAATTATCATCATCATCATTATCATCATCATCATCATCATCATCATCATCACCACAACCATCATCTTCATCATCGTCATCATCATCATCATTCCTATTACCATCATTGTCATCATCATTATAGTTTTCATTATCACCATCACCAACACCACCACAATCATCATTATTATCTTGATGATAAAAAGTAAATGAAGGTTACAAAAAGAAATTTTTGTAAAATTAAATCCTTTTCATTGAATATCGTTGTTGTCATCATTGTCATCAATTCTCAGAATTATCTAATTCTTTCAATATCTAATCTATATCAGGCACAAACAGATGGTTTGGTACGAGATGCTAAGCTATGCCAGCTGTGTGTTGGGCCAGAGTCATGTTCGCAGTATGGATGGAAACAATGCTGTCCGAAGATCAGCTATGGAAGCATTCCTTTACAGTGCTAGGTAATTGAACTCATTCTGTATATTCATTGCCTAACATTCTCTGTTGGAAGTGAAATGTAGTCTAATAACTTAAACCATTTGGACCTTTCTGGCCTCTTTTTGTTGTTTTCAGTAAGAATTCAGCGATGTTGATAGGCACGCTTTCCATGGCCCTGTAACATGAACGTTTGTAATTAATCGCGTATGATGATAGCGAATCAAGGACTCAATAGACTAACTAGTTACCAATCAGAAGTACTCTTTTGAATTAACAATTAATCACAAAGCATTATGTAATGTAGCCAAGATGAATCTAGGTATAAGTAATGTCTTATGGCCAGAAAATTATATCATATTTTAAAGACAAATGTATTTTTTGTATATTTAATAGTCTCTTAAGCTTGTGGTATGACTGTGAATTTTCAGATTCATTTTCCTTCAATCTTTTTCATGTCATGGCTGCTGAAAAAATACTGCATTCACTCTTGTAAAGATATTGGCATATTTCATTGATTTTAAACAATTTAACTTCTTCAGGTATGGAAGGAAGGCTAATAACTATGACCTAGTGATCACAGCAGCCAGACGCTATTGGAATGCATGCCTCGTCTTGATCTCAGAACCATTGGAGCGCCAGCTGCTCAAAGAACCTCTCAAATCCATCCTTGAGTGCATCAATGCTACCTACAAGAAAGATGTCAAAGTGGTTAGTGATATCCAAATATTTATTTATTCATTTATTTATCTATTTATCTATATATTACTTTATATATTACATTAGCATTGTCATGTAAAGAGTTAGATGAATTCCAAAAGAGCAGCAAACAAAATAAAACAAAAACAAAAGTAAAAACAAAAACAGCAAACACAATTTACTAGCAATTGTTTAAGAGAAATTAGTGTTTTAAAAAATGAAATGTAAAGGAGTCTGAAAGCAATAAGAATGAGATTTAAATTTGTTAGATACTTACACGAAAAAAGTATATGGGATAGTGTCAAAATGTTCATCTTTGAAATGTGACCAAAGTTTTGCCATATTTCCTCTTAAAGAACAATACTGTACATTTTTAATAGACATCTCTTTTGCAATGACTTATTTTTGTTATTCAAATAAAACAAACAAGAAAGCTTACTATGCATTTTGATCTCGATCTCATTTCACAGAAAACTGATGATAGTGATGATGAGGATGGAGATGGAGGTGCCCCAACCCCTCGGACCGTCGCTTCTAGTGCTACACTGCCTCCCAACACTGTTGACATTCTCTCAGACCCCGAAGACGATATCACCCTGAGAGCTGCCATCTATGGGGTACTCTTTCAGGCGTACGCAGACCAGGTATTACTACATATACTTACTCCTGTAAAGCATTATAAAGTAAACATCAGATTTCTTATGCTATTGATTACTATGCTACTTTTGTTTTAATCGCAAGGAAAGTGTTTGTTGCTTTTTTTCAATATTCACTGTAGTTCTAATAAAGATGAAAATCAAGGATATTAAGATTTAACAAACTCTAGAGGGATGGATTTTGATGACAATACAGTATGTTTTGCTCATAGAACCCATAATACAGCAAGTCTCTATTCTCTCAACAAAGTAAAGAGAATTAACTTTGCATAATGAAATTAAACATTACAAATAATCTTGATTTAAAAGCAAGTACAATACACCACTTTAAAAAGAATAATAAAAACATGTATTATGACACTATATTAATGTTTACTTGTCTATAAAAATTTAATTTGTAATGTTTCTTTTTTCACCTCAATAGGGAGAATGGGAAGCAGCATTAGCAGCTATGGACAAGGCAGTGAATGATATGCCAAGAACCAAACACAGGCTGTAAGTCAACTTCTGATTGATTCCTTCTAAAGGCTTCTAAAGTGCAAATAGTCCAATTGGAATCGTTGACTATTTCTCTGCAATACTTAAATTCTTGTTAGACACTTATGGAGAATGTTTTTGCTATATCTATATAACTTTAATTTGATTTTTCTAGTTTGTCATTAGAGGCACACACCATGTTTATTTGTAATTAAGTAGCTTGGTATTACAGTCATATCTAATGTTGTTATTAATATTATCATTCTTATTCACAAATTTTAATGCACAGATACGTGATGAGTGATTAATTTAAAATACAATCAAACTTTTCAGAATCAGCCATCGGTAGGGTACGCAACCATACATAGTTGCGTATCATAATTTCTCATGAATATATAATTGACTTTTTTTTGCAGATTGATCTTCAAGCATCGCTTGATGGTGAAGGCACAACTAGGCAGGGACATTCATGTTGATATCGCCAAATTCAGGGTAAGAATCTCATAATTCTCTAATATTTAGGTATTAAAAAATCATATAATAATGATAATACATGTATATTGAACTTCTAAAGCACATATCTCACACATGTCTCTATGAGCTGATTAAGAGAAAAAAAGGAGAAGCAACAGTTATTTGAGTAAGTGCGCTCAGTAAAGGATCGAGATTATAACTTGTAATGATAGTGTAAATGTATTGAAATCTCTAGTTACAGAAGTACCTACATGTAGGTCCAACCAATCATTGATTTACCATATAAATAATATCTACGTAGATGGAGAGGTCTTCATCTTCTCAAGAAATGTCTTTATAATTTGTGGATGGGGATGGGTACAGTGTAAATGGTAATACGAGAAAGTTACGTTTGATCACAATTAATACAACATAGCATTAAAAAGAAGCCAATATCATTGTTTCATGTAAAATTGACCAATCAAAATCATTGTTCCATGGATGTAGTAATAATGCAGACCATATATACTAATATTTTAATTGTTCTTTATCCCTTTTTATTGATTTTTAGGATGAGAGTGAGGACTATGTAGCTCTGATGTGGTACAAGGTGGCTAAGTGCTCCAAGGATCAATTTGAGCAGCTCACTGCATACCAGAATGCTATTGAAGCATTGAGGGTAAGTTATAAACCAAATCAATGATTTGTCATATTTGGGTATATTCATCAGGATTGAGTTTTCTAAATGATGCCTAGGTGTACAATGCACATTGCATAGGGAAACATTTCATTCTGTTTGAAATGATAATGTTAATCAGCATAAAGAGAATAGAACGGAAGACTGAATGATACTTGTCAACATTTAAACTCTTCAGATTTTGCAGTTTCAAAATAATTTTTGTTCAAAACACATACGGTATGAACAGAGTAGGTTGCCTCAACAGTGCTGAACTTAAATATATTCCACTATAAGAGGTAATCAGTCAAATACATTATTAACAATTTTTTTAGCAATCACTGTTAAATCTCTTAGAATTCTTTATTCAATGTTTATATTTGTTGAACTACCTCAAATACAACCGTCTTTATGTTATCAAACACAATTAAGCATTTTCACACATCAGTGATTTAAGTTTTTGCATGATGTCTCTAGCTCTACTCCAAATCCTTAAAAGTGGACCTGTCGTCAAGTGAAACAAACAACAAGTGATTCTTGTGTTTTTTGCAGTGTTTGATAATTGAATTGAATTAAATTTATTTATCATCCAATAAACAATTACATGATACTGTACAACAAAGAAATATTATAGTACTTAGGCATAATGAGATTCAAAACCCTTTTCAAGGCCTGCTGCTTCATTTCAGCCTTGCATTTAATATGCCCGTTTTTCACTCTTTCTACAGTCTCCTTCCAGTAATTGGCAGAAGGTTGAGTACCTGATGGAGTTTGCTGAGTGGCTTTATCTCAACGAGTTTCCTTTACAAGACTGCATGGATCAGCTTGAATGGGCCGCAGATATCCTGCTCAACATGAGGATTAGGACCCGCAGTGCAAAGAAAAGTGCTGGTAAGAGAATGGATGATGGTGGTGTGATGATGGTGGTGATGATGAAGATGATGGAGGTGATGATGATGATGATGATGATGAAGATGATGATGATGATTATGATGATGATGTTGGTGATGGGAATGATCGTGATGATCATGGATGATGATGATGATGGTAATGATGGTGATGGAGGTGATGATGATGATGATGATGATGATGAAATTGATAGTGATGATGATGATGATGATATTTATGATAAAGATGATGAGTTTCCTTTACAAGACTGCATGGATCAGCTTGAATGGGCTGCAGATATCCTACTCAACATGAGGATTAGGACTCGCAGTGCAAAGAAAAGTGCTGGTAAGAGAATGGATGATGATTTGATGGCGATGGTGATGGTGTTGATGATGATCATGGTGATGATGATGATGATGATGTTGGTGATGATGATGATGTTGATGATGATGGGAATGATCGTGATGATCATGGATGATGATGATGATGATGATGGTGATGATGGTGATAGAGGTGATGATGATGATGATGAAGATGATGTAATTGATAGTGATGATGATGATGATGATATTTATGATAAAGATGATGAGTTTCCTCTACAAGACTGCATGGACCAGCTTGAATGGGCTGCAGATATCCTGCTCAACATGAGGATTAGGACTCGCAGTGCAAAGAAAAGTGCTGGTAAGAGAATGGATGATGATTTGATGATAGTGGTGGTGATGATGATGATGATGATGATGAAGATAATTATGGGAGAGGAGAGACATGATGATTTGATTGTGGGAATGTCAAAAATGATGATGATTATGATGATGATGATGATGGAAATAATGAGGATGATAGTAATGATGATGTTGATGATGAAGATGATGGTGAGTTTCCTTTGCATGGACCAGCTTGAATGGGCCGCAGATATCCTACTCAACATGAGGATTAGGACTCGCAGTGCAAAGAAAAGTGCTGGTAAGAGAATGGATGATGGTGGTGTGATGATGGTGGTGATGATGAAGATGATGATGATGATGATGATGATGATGATGATGATGATGATGGGAATGATCGTGATGATCATGGATGATGATGATGATGATGATGGTGATGGGAATGATCGTGATGATCATGGATGATGATGATGATGATGATGATGATGGAGGTGATGATGATGATGATGATGGAGGTGATGGAGAGGATGATGATGATGATGTTATTGATAGTGATGATGGTAATGATGAGGATATTGATGATAAAGATAATGAGTTTCCTCTTCAAGACTGCATGGATCAGCTTGAATGGGCCGCAGATATCCTGCTCAACATGAGGATTAGGACCCGCAGTGCAAAGAAAAGTGCTGGTAAGAGAATGGATGATGGTGGTGTGATGATGGTGGTGATGATGAAGATGATGGAGGTGATGATGATGATGATGATGATGAAGATGATGATGATGATTATGATGATGATGTTGGTGATGGGAATGATCGTGATGATCATGGATGATGATGATGATGGTAATGATGGTGATGGAGGTGATGATGATGATGATGATGATGATGAAATTGATAGTGATGATGATGATGATGATATTTATGATAAAGATGATGAGTTTCCTTTACAAGACTGCATGGATCAGCTTGAATGGGCTGCAGATATCCTACTCAACATGAGGATTAGGACTCGCAGTGCAAAGAAAAGTGCTGGTAAGAGAATGGATGATGATTTGATGGCGATGGTGATGGTGTTGATGATGATCATGGTGATGATGATGATGATGATGTTGGTGATGATGATGATGTTGATGATGATGGGAATGATCGTGATGATCATGGATGATGATGATGATGATGATGGTGATGATGGTGATAGAGGTGATGATGATGATGATGAAGATGATGTAATTGATAGTGATGATGATGATGATGATATTTATGATAAAGATGATGAGTTTCCTCTACAAGACTGCATGGACCAGCTTGAATGGGCTGCAGATATCCTGCTCAACATGAGGATTAGGACTCGCAGTGCAAAGAAAAGTGCTGGTAAGAGAATGGATGATGATTTGATGATAGTGGTGGTGATGATGATGATGATGATGATGATGATGATGATGATGATGATGAAGATGATGAGGATATTGATGATAAAGATGATGAGTTTCCTTTGCAAGACTGCATGGACCAGCTTGAATGGGCTGCAGATATCCTGCTCAATATGCGGATTAGGACCCGCAGTGCAAAGAAAAGTGCTGGTAAGAGAATTGATGATGATTTGATGATAGTGGTGGTGATGATGATGATGATGGTGAGGATGGTGATAATGATGATTATAGGGCTCTAACTCAATGAGTTTCCTCTACAAGACTGCATGGACCAGCTTGAATGGGCTGCAGATATCCTGCTCAACATGAGGATTAGGACTCGCAGTGCAAAGAAAAGTTCTGGTTAGAAAATGGTTGATGATTTGATGGTGGTAATGATGATGATGATGATGATTGTGTTGGTGATGTTTATGATGGTGGTGATGGTGATGGCATCAATTATGATGATGATGATGATGATGATGGTAATGATAAGGATGATGATGGTGATGATGATGATGATGATGGTGATGATAATGATGATGAAGAGGGTGATGATGATAATGATGGTGGTGATGGGGATTATGATAATGATGACATTAACAATGGATACGACAATGATTTACAAAATTAACTGCAGCTTTGATGCCCTGGAGACAAAGGTTTTGGGAACAAACATATGAGACTATTCATTCTTTTCCTTTTATCCTTTCATTAAATAGGATCTGAGAGAGGTCGCAAGAAGAAATCCAAGAGGTCATCTAAAGTGAATACTCCAGTCCCTGTAGAAGTCCTGCAACCCTCTCCAGCCCCTACTGATAATAAAACAGTTGACAAAGGTACGTGTATCTTTTCTTGTTTTAAAGAAACCCTGATCCACTAAATAATGCAAGAATCATTGTATTTAGGATATTTTTTTAGGATATAAGAATGTTTAAAAGATTACAAGTAAATGAGGACATTCAAGATGTAAAGCAAGGAAAAGGTCATCCCTTAAAATGCTATTAAATAGTCAACTTTCAAATGAAGCATTGTCCCAATAAGCTCTGTATTCTGTATCATAGTTTCTTCGTAAACTTAGTTATGAATATCTCAAATCACCCTGCAGATCTTATTCATTTTCGGTTTTGAGCAATCAGTCTTAGCATTTTTAAGTTTTATGAAAATTTGTATCTATCTTGAAGGTTTTGAAGGCAAAATCTATACTTCTCAACACACTTTCATCTCCTGTTGTTGGAAATAAATGTTACAATTGCTGAAATTGGGGTACACTGATAACCCTACACGGTGTGAGTGTGGATAGGGCAGCTAAACTATGCCTCTTTTGAGCTGAAGTACAGTATTACAACCTTGTACAGAGAGGGACCTAGCAGTGAAATTATGCGGTTTTTGCATCCACTAGACATTGGAAAATGGTTATGTGATGACACAAAATGATGATGATTATTGTTATTACTACTGAAATTTTAATCTCCTTTTGTTAAAATCAGAAAATGAAAGTGATGAGAAGCATTACATTCCAGTCACAAAGACGTCCGTCATTGGTCTATCTGCGTCCAACCTCGACCTATGTGTAGAGGAGATCACCAGTGCTAAGATACTAGAGCATCTAGTCCGCATACACACCATGTTGGCTGTGGTTGCCGGACGTGGCACCGAGGCCCATAGCAACTACTGCATCCTGGCATGGGGCTTCCTCTCTAGGCTCATGCAGGTTTGTTAAATTTTTATCATTATTTAGAGATGAACAAACTATAAAGATTTGAAGATAAATATGAAATGCTTAAAGCTATTTATCAATTAGTCAAAGGCTTAAGATATCATCTTCCTTGTAGACATGTGGTATTCTGTACAATCATGTTATTTTATAATGTCAAATTCTAAAAATGAGTGATAATGATAACAACAAAATTGGGTTAATAAATTTTGTGAATCATATCCAAAATTTGTAACCGAGGACGGCATCAGTATCTAGGTTCTCACAATTCCCTAGCAATCTGATGTTATTTCCCAGTATGCAATTACTGGGAGTTTTCAATGCCCAATTATCCACGTGAAGAATGTGCCTGAGCTGAGGTACAGTAGAGGAGAAAGAATTCAGAGAGCTAATTACATTCATTGACAGGCAGAAATATGAGACACCAGATCAATTTAAAAGCAAGAAAGAAAATGGTCATCTTTTGAGCATTAAAAAAATAATCCAAATAAACCTTATTGTAGTCCAATTTTTCGTCATATATGTACAAAATAATTTCAACGCTACCATTCTATTGATTCAGGTCTCCATCACATCTGCTGGCGTGGTAGCCAAGGAGCTTGCCAAGGCAGCTGCAGCCAATGAGCAAGCCAATGTTAAAGGGTCAGCAAAGGGAAAGAAAGGATCCGACAAGGGAGGCAAAGGAGCCAAGGACCAGGAGCCAGTCAAGGAGAAACCAAAGCGGAAGGGACCCATTGATGCAGTGCCTACCAGTCCTGAGGAGTGGGCTGGGTATGATGTTCCTGATGAGGTATGGATCCTTTCATTCATGTTGTGTCAACTAATACTGTTTGAATGTCAAGTGTAAAGAATAAGAAAGGATCAGACAAGGAGGTGACGTAGCGAAGGACCAAGAACCTGTGAAGGAGAAAACTAAAAGGAAGCAACTGGTCGATGCCCTGAAGAATGGGCTTTGCATGAGGTCCCAATGAGGTATGTATCATCCTTCTTGCTTCATGACTAGCAATGTTCAATTGATAAGGGAAGAAAGGTTTAGATAAGGGAGGCAAAGGAGCCAAGGACCAGGAGCCGGTGAAGGAGAAACCGAAGCGGAAGGGACCTATCAATGCAGTGCCTACCAGTCCTGAGGAATGGGCTGGATATGATGTCCCTGATGAGGTAAGCAAACAATTTTCTCTTTCTCTCTCTTGCTGGGATATTAAACGATTCTTTCAAAGCTAGTTAATTTGATGGACTGCTTTTTGGAATTAATCTCGTAATATGCTACTACATATCCCATTTTGGAAAAAGTCAGGCTAACTAATGTAACTTTTATTCGATATGATTTTTGTAAATTCGTCATTTTTCTTTTGTCAGATCAGAGAAGCCTACAAGCATGATCCATCCGGTGAGAGCATCAACAAGCAATCCATTCTCAAACCGGTAAGTTCTACTTCTACATTATTAATTACAAAATTCAAGGATGTTTTGTGCAGCATATTTTCTGTGCAGGAGCTTTTTTTAAATGTAATGAAAGAAAGTCAGATTTGACATATTGATTAATCTTTCACACATGTGCTTTTTCAGTGTATGATGAAATGCTTTATTTGTGTACAGACATTTACTTTATAGTATTCTTTTTTACTCTTTGTAAGTCGTAAGTCATATTAATGGTTTTTATGCCTCCGCCACCGTAAGGTGGTGCCGGAGGCATTATGTTTTCGGGTTGTCCGTCCGTCCGTCCGTCCGTCCGTCCGTGTGTCCGTCCGTGCGTCCGTCCGGACCTTGTTACCGCGATAAGTTCAGAACCGCTGGAC
>BQKZ01002883.1:0-10933 GCA_036244855.1 Temnopleurus reevesii | reverse complement strand
TTGTTTGACAGAGGATTACTAACAATCTGCACACGCTTTTTAGGATACATGGACCCATACTTAGGTATCCTCCTTTATCAAGCTAGTTTTCCATTTTTTATAGCAAATTTCTATTAATCATTCTTTCAACCAATTCTTTGTTACAGGGTTACTACCAATCTGCAAGGGAGCTTCTGAATGAAGCATATTTAGCTGCGCAGGCTTTTGAGGATACATGGACCCAAGCGTACATCCTTCTTCATCTAGCCAGTCTAGCAAATGCTGATGAAGCCAACTATGGACAGGCTATCAATCTTCTCAAAGAGGCGCAGGTAAGATTGATATTCAGGTTATATATCTTGTTCATGAAATAATAATATGTTGTATATCAATTCCTTGGCACTTAATATTTATGATTTGGTGAACGGGACATTCTAGGATCCATGGATGAAGAGGTTCACTAGTATTATTAGAGTCGATTTAGATAGGCTTATCTCATATTGGCCTTCAGCTTTTTTTTCTTTCATGTATATTGAAAGAGATATCCCATAATAGGGTTAATAGAGTGATCCACCTCATCAAAAAGGAAATCTTTAATTTGTTTGTCCCTATTCACCCGAGCATTCGTGTCTGACCTGCTTTATGGTATTACAGAATAGGAGCTTGATAATATCAAACCTCCTTTCAGTTGCGATCAATTCGCAAATCAGTTGCAAATTGAAACAAATATTTTCATTCACACTCAATCTGCGCTTTAGGAAGGTGCGCATGAAACAAAGATCCTGTTTTGCAATTGATATTGCAATCTTTCTAGCAACACCCCAAAGACTACACCCATGATAATTGATGATGCTTTAGGAAGAGGACAAGATCAACCAAATCTTCTTCATGAAATCTGAATTATTTTTTTCTCTTTCTTTGAATTCAGAACCTTGAGACAGACGAGACGTTCTGGATGAAGACAACATTGTTGATGGTTGAAGCATACCTTGGTGATATCGAGGACAGAGAAAGGAGCAACAAAGCTAGAGCCCTTATCCTCAAGTCTGTTGCTACCTTCACTGCACTCGCTGAGCAGAGGCCTAATAAGGCTGGATTGATTGCATATATCAAGGCTACACTTGAGGCCAAGTAAGTAAAATTCATCCAGGAAATATATTAAGTAAAGATGAGAAATTGAGATTCTCAAAAATTGTGCAGACACTACAAAACTATGAATCTTGTCTTTTGATTTTTTAAGTTATTTGATACGGCAAAGAGATATTAAATTGAACCACAATTTCCAGTTGCAGCAATATGCATTTGAAGTGGCCATTCTCGTCAATTTAGCAGTGAGTGCCCTAATTGAAGCACCCTGCTGGGATCCTCCCCAGGGAGTTGACAATGAGCGTACGTTGTGTACTTGCAGGACCCGCTGGGAGAACAGTTTGGAGAACTGAAGCAGCTATCCTGGATAAATAAGATGCATTATTATTAGTAGTAGTATTATAAACTTTCATTAATTTGTGAATTTATTTCAGATTTGCCGAGGTGCAGGTGAACCAAGTCTTGCAAGAGTGTTGTGACACCATGCAACCCAAGGCTCAACGTGAGCTGCAGACGGCTTGTCAGAAGTTTGAACGCAGTGTGGAAGCAATGCTAGGTGCAGGATAGATTTTTGACATTTTATTTCCCAATCCATTAATTATATTCAGATTTGCTGAGGTTCAGGTCAACCAAGTCTTACAGGAGTGTCGTGACACCATGCAGCCCAAGGCTCATCGAGAGCTGCAAACGGCTTGTCAGAAGTTTGAACGCAGTGTGGAAGCAATGCTAGGTTCAGGATACAAGAGAGAGGCTATCCAGATCATGCAGCAGCAGGCTAATATCCTCAGGTGAGAATGTTAATATATGATTAGTTTATGATTATTACTTGATTAAATTTTGTTTGGGAACAAAAGAAGAATATGCATGCATGAAACAAAACAAAGTGAAAACAAATATATAAAAATGACACATGGAACACACAACAAAAATATATTAAATGAGCACTAAAGAGCCCTTAGATTGAACAACTCATCCTATTGGGCGGTAACTGGAATGAGACTGGCAATAAGTGATCAAATGGTTAGTGTTATTGTCAATAACTTAAAATGTAAGTCCTGGAAATGAAAGGTCAGATAATCTCTTTCGATTGAATAGATTAAGCCAGCTTTGAAAAAAGACATTAGTTGCATATTGTTCTCCATTTATGTGTTAAAAAAATGTCACCATTGCGCAAGAGTCAGCAACTCTTAATAATGAGATAATTTTTCGCGAAATAAACAGTAATGATTTGGTATAATACACATCCTTTATAAGAATAATATCGAGCTACTGTATGGTATAATGACTCATAATATTTTCTGTTCCTATGTACTAGATTGTTTGCCTGTGACAGTCAAGACAAAGAGCTTCAACACAAGTATCTTCTCGAGGCATACAGTGTGATGAAGAAAGTGGTTTCCATCGCTGATGAGCTTATGATTCACATCCAGACACTTTCTCCTGTCTCTGAGGTAAGGCTAAAAAAAATTGTTTGGATGCTCGCCACCGACCGACCCTCAGAAAATGGCCCAGCTGAACCTTTTTTTTGGGGGGGTGGACTTTTCAGTAAAATTGAAAAAATCACTGTGAAATTGTAGATAAACATGTGAAAAGAAACATGAAAAGTCATTTTCAGATGCTCTTTGGCTTTTTACCCCCTTCTAAATCTTATTTTCCCCATGAATTTATGAATTGTACTAAAAAAATGAGAGCAACAAACTTTTTTCGGACTGACTTTCGCTTTAAAAAATTGCATTAGAGTGCAACCAAACAAGGTTTTTCAGGGAGGGGGAACCTGATCATGAGAAAAAACCAATCTATATACATGTGATACATTTGCAATGAGCATACACAATCATTGATAATCAAAATCATTCTACATGTATTTAGTTTTGTGACTTTTGGCACTTATGTCGCCATTTTTGGAAAGTACACTCTAAGTTCTACATTTCAATAATTGTGATAAATATTTCACAGATCATATTGAAAATGCTCCTGCCAATTTGATAGATGAAAATTAATCATCAATTTATCCCAAATAATATCATTCTATTCATTTTCACTAGATGAGGAACCTGAGTCTGCCAGTGCAGAGAGAGGCATGTGCTGCAAAGCTTACACTGAGTGAACTTCTCATCGATGTCTTTGCTATCTTTGCTGAGGAGGACAGGAAACACAGAATTGCAGAATCTAGGAAAGGTTCCCTTGAGAAGGTAGGACTTGACTGATTATTCATGAGTTGCACAAAATTCGGTCTTGTTTACTCATTATCAAAAGTCTATACATGTATTTACTTTGCTTATTCTTTCATTTGTGAATCAGCAATTCATGTTACAAGAATTATGTTACAAAAATTGTAACCTCAAAATTTTGGATGATATTACATAGTTACGTGCAAGTCGGATTGAACTGATAGAAGGAAATTAGCACCAATAGATATTCTGTAATATCAGTAAACCCCACTAATATTTTATTTGATTGTTCCTGCTATTTTCATTTGATTGGGAATCAGAGGATTTTCTTCTATCACTTCCATCCAACTTCTGTATCTTGATTACCTCTCATGTTTTGTATAATATGTAACCCACAAGGAGATATTTTTTTTGTAATCAGAGGAATGATAATCCGCTTCTACAGTCACAGTAATTCTTTCAGTCATAATGAAAATCTCTCACAGGGATGTCATTTTTCAGGAAAACGCTTTAATTCAATCCCGGGCAATTTCCTTTTTATCAGGCCACAGCTTTGGCATTAAAAATATTGCATTCTAGATAATTTTCAGGCCCTCTAATCAATTCCAACTGGTATCCCTACATCTCAGCTAATCTATCCGTATTGCATGTTTGATTGTGATTTTGTTTCTTCTGCTCTTTTCATAGTTGGTAGAGGAGTTCATTGCAGCCACACCAGTTATGAGTGATGTGACAAGAGATTGGAAGGAACTCACAAGGTACATTTACATGTATAAACCATTCAGCCTATATGTGTACTGCATGTACATGTAATCTATTAAAGGCGGGGCGACATGATGTTTAGAGTGCGCAAACTAGTTTCATGGCTTGCGGTCAAGTGGTCAATATTTGTTTTCTTCTTTACTCCAAATATGCAATATAGGGGTTGTATTACTTGTTTTATCATAATTTTGTCAGATTTTTTAAATCATTTTTTTTTCTGGGGGGGGGGGGGGGGGGGGGCAAATCTTACTATATTTAGATATTATCTTATCTTGGGCCTGTAACATAAAAGGCACAATTAAATTTATGATAAATATTAATCAGAAGTCTATGGCAGAATATTTATCAAGGAGATATGAATAATCTGTTTTATGTATAATGTAACAGGTTCCTTATCTTATATGTTTCTTGTTCAACTTAATGTTTGCAGTGCATATTAAATAGTTACCTCTAAAGATCCTCAAGATGACTGTATTCTCATTTTCCACATTTGTAAATGACTATCGTTATCGTTTTTACAGTACGGTTGCCTCATCTGCTCTGACCCAGCTAACTGGTGCCATCAGTCTCGGGGGCTCTATACCACACCTCAAGGCTAAGGTAAGTGAATGTCTTTTCTAGTTTTCTCTTCCATTCCTACTCTTCTGCGCCTCCCATGCAACATTAGTCTTATAATATGGATTTTTCTATGTCATTCATCACAGTCAAAGTCACAGTCGACCGGAAGTTCACATCACATTTTGCGTGCAGCAGCGCATTGTTATGTCACAACTATGATTAATCTTTGACAAGCCTTCCCAATATGTGATGATCATTTCTTGATTTTCCTGTTTGCTCTCTGATCTTTGACAAAACTGATTTTCGGAGTGAACGAATGATACCGGTTGACGTGTTGACATTGGTTGACCTTTACTTCTGGTCAGCTGTGACTGAAACTCTGACGAATGAAATTGAAAACTCCATAATATTTCAAATATCATCTGACACTGAAAATTCAAGCATGGTGATTGTGTCATGAAAAGAATCCAATCAGATAAGATTTTTAGCTATGTGTTTCAAATGTATTTTCATGAACAACCAAGTACTTTGGACTGAATAATTGCTTGAATCATCTGAAAGTATGTGTAACTACATGTAAGAGATATGTATTGGAGATGAGTTGGTACACTTTCTTTTCCTGTTTTTTTTTCAGGCAATGTACAACATTGGTCGATGTCTGAGGATGGTGGGCATCCAGAGAGGACCAAATCCACCCAACCAATGGGATGTACAGTTCATGGTAAGTAGTTTATTCTCCTTTGGGGCATTGTGTGAATCTGACATAGCACAATGTAGAATTTGAGTACTATTTAATTGAGGATTGATTAAAAAAAAAAGGAAGAAGGAGAGTGGTTAAGTGAAGGAGGGTGTCCAAATCCACCCAACAGGGGGATGTACAGTAAAGTACTTTATCAGAACCTAGTCCCATCGAGCAAGCCCCACCCCAACCAACCCAGGGAGATGGGGAGGATGTGAGTAAGGCTACGGAGGAGAAAGAGGAGGAAGAAGATGGCTAAATTTTCATTCTCTTTCATAACGTCAAATGTGGAGAAAGTGGAGGAGGAAGATGGCTAGATGAAGTTTAAACTTGTTTTTATTTTTTTCTTCACATCATTCAGAACCTTGTACCACCTACCAAGCCCCCACCCCAGCCCGCCCCTGGAGATGGGGAGGATGAGAGTGAGGCTAAGGTGGAAGAAGAGGAGGAGGAGTTGACACCGGAAGAGATGAGACACGCTGAGAAGGTTACCAAGATGGTTAGTCGCTATAAGGTAAGAAAACAAGATGCATGTTTTTGAAAGAGGACTATCAATATGCAGAAATTCCACACCTCCGGAATGGTTATAATATCATGAATTAGAACTTGATACACAATTTGTCTAAGAATTCAAAGACATTATTTAGCAATGCCAAATCATTGCAAAACCAGTTTAAATGTATGCAACCCTTTTGATATCTGTGAAACTAAGAATATATGAAAGAATGACATAATGAAATGAACATTTACTATCCCAAAACATGAAAATAGATCAGCACTCAAAAAGCTGTTGCTTTGGGCAAGTGGATCGGTCAAGCTGCAGTAACCATAGCTCTCCGCCAGCGTTTATCCGTGCATGGTGCTAATTCATCAGTGTTCAATCTCGTATTTTAATCTTAAAATATACTTGACCAATGAACAGATAAACTCCAGATGATTCCTGTTTTTGCCCAAATGTTTAGAATAATGATCCCCGCACCTTCTGAATAGTCTAAATTTCATTTTATCCATATAGTGACTGCGCTCAATTTGTTGTAAGGAAGGCCAATTTATTGAAATTTATTGAAAATCAGTATAAATATTCTGTAGTGAAAGATGAATTGTTACCGCCATTACTCTCCTGTTGCATGTACAGGGTGAACAGACTGCCTCAGAGTTGTACCTAAGCCAAGCCACAGAGGTCCTCACACAGTGCGTTCAGCTGGCTCTTCAGAACAACTTGAAGGTTTGTAATCTTCCCTTTCGTCGCTCCTCAAACTTTTTGTTTACTCAAAATAGTTGGTACCAAAATCATGCTTCCAACTCTCACTGGAAAACCTTAAAATGAGTTACTTTTCCAGGGAAATATCAAGGAATTTGATTTTTTTTAAATTCCTCAAAGCAAGGGAAAATCAGGGATTTTTTTTATTATTTGATAATGGAGGGTGCTTTAAAATAGGTTGTAAAGAGTGAAATTGTGTTTAAAGAGTAAAAAAAAAAATCAAAAATTCAGGAAATTCTGTTCTCCTCAAATAGTGGGAACTCTGTTAAATATATGTTTGATTATTTTTTTGTACAGCACAAAATAAACAACTTTCGTATGGAAATATATGCAATGTATATGAATTTAAATGATATTGATTGTGACTGAAAACTTGTGTTTCCTCACAAAATTTTTAATAATAATCCAACTGAACTTTTCATGGAGTTATTAGAGTACCCTGAGCTGCACCTGAGCTAGGAATCATAAGTGTTTTGTTTGGTATTACCCATGAAAAGCTCCTGTATTTTTTCTTCCATCGTTTCCTAATTTTCTGTCATGCACTGCTTTTCCACCCAGGACATCGTACGGTCAGCATGCATGGACATCATCGAAGCGTGCGGTCAGTACGACCAGGCGATGGCATCCCACTACCTCGCTCTATACCAGTCCTGCCAAGCCTCGGCCTCCCTCGAGGACACCCTCACTAGGGCTCAGATAGATCCGACCACGTCCAGACAGGCTAATATCTTACATCAGAGAGGACAGCTGATGGCTCAGAACGTCACCACCAATCAGAGCTCGGGGACCGTCATGAAGACGGCCGTGGATTCACTCAATATGGAGTCTGAGGTGCGTAGAACATTTCTTTGTCATTTTTTTTCTTCTTGAATGCTGATATTCAATTACATTGAAGTCTTATAATTCTTATTTTCTGGAACTTTTTTTCACATTCAGTTAAAAAAAGGCAGCCACTTATGTATTTGATTTTCTGTATTGCAAAATGTCATATAAGACATAATTTGAACCAATTTATACTTTATTATACAGGCATGGAAGAGACTATCTATTGCAAACAATCATCTGGATTTGATCAAGGAATTGCCTCCAAACTTCAACCTAGTCATTCTGCAGCATACTGATGACAGGTAGGTATTGAATCAGGTTTCATGCAAACTTTGTTTTAAAAAATTGTTCATAGTTCAAGGCGCAAAAGTGCCCTGAGCACTTCACAGAGTGGATACGTGTGCTATATAAATTGCATCTATTATATTATTATTTTTATTATTATAGTTATGTAAAGTCTGTAATTCCATCAAGCTAAATCTTTTGACTAGAGAAGTGAAAGTTGTGGACCTGATTCCATAACATAAAGTTTAATGATTAATCGCTAATTTGAATAAGCAATTCTGATTGCTTACTGGGCAGTCTATCAAACAAAATGCATATGCACACAAAGATATCTATTGGATATTTTCATAAGGGATTAATTCGCAAAACTTTATGCCACTGGGCACTGATCTCTGGTGTGCTCTGTAGTAAGGCATTGTTCCTAATTGTCACTTCTTGCTGATGTAAATGGCTAATTAGAATGCCTTAATGTCACATATTTCCCACCAAGGCTGTTTATCTTATCACAATGATGTCAAATGTTAGCAATATACAAGATTAAAGCCATCATTATCTTCATCAATTCATTCATAACAGGTTATACACAGATGTGGAGGGCCATAGTCGCCAGCGTCTTAGGAAGGCAGGGTCATCCATGATGATCATTATAGTTTCCCAATGTCCACTTTAATCGATTGTTGGAGGATCCCTGAGCTGCCACTTTTGAACTTATGATTCACCATCCCCATTTTCCTCTCCTATGCAGATCTGTGCTGTATGGTGCCATCCTTGACAAGCCCAAAGCAGGCGGCAAGGAAGGAGGGAGGTCAAAGGGCGGGTCCACCCATACCTCCAGGGCAAAGGTCACACGAAACCTGGTCGATCCAGCAGCCCTTGAGAACCTCTGCTATCGGTAAGAATCCTGTCAGCATAATGAACACTTTGATGCCTGCCTACATTCATAATTTTTTTTAAGGGAGTACTTATATGGATATCGGTTGATATAAGGAACATTAATGTGTCAACTATACAATTGTTCAAATTATCTGTCCTCTTGATTCAATGCCACCTGCTTGAAAACATGAAGTCGCTATTTAAAAGATTGAGAAATATGCCATTGCGCATAGTCGAAAATTCAGAACAGCCCAGAATTATGTTTATAGTTATTGCAGGTGGTTGTTGATAAAATATTTGCCAGGGATGGTGGAACCAGGGGCAACATGTTATAGTATTCATATCTTCTGAATAGTTCATTTATATATATCTCCACACCACCTTGCTTTGTGTGATAGAATCAAAACCTGGGAAGAACTTTCTAAGAGTTGACACCTGCATTAATGTGCAATGATGATTTAATGAATTGATAAGCACTTCATAAGATCATAAGTTGGAATTGAATTGCCAAAAAACTGAAAACAATGCTTTTGATAATCAGGAGAGAAAAAAAACCTTCAATACAATCGTTCATTTGGGAAGTAATCACAGAATATGTAGTTTAATATATCACTTAAATATTCCAAAATGGTTGCAATCGAAGTGTAGTGTGATATCATATTCAAAATGATATTATAGGATTTTAGCACAAGTTCTATTATAGATTCTACAATAACTTGATGCGAGTTGTGAATTTTCTGATCAAATTTTCCTCAGGTTCCGTCAACACAAGCAGGAGGTGATGCAGACATTGTTGAAAGCTGAGTATCGTAGATCTCAGAAGGCTCAGAGACAGCGTATGCTGGAGAACCTCTCGGATGATATGAAAGAAGCTGTTGCTGTAAGTCAAATAAAAAATTAAACTATCTGTGCTACATCTTTTCATGAAATAAATAATTCTACACACCTCAGATATTGGACATATGGAGTGTTGCTACAAAATTGCAATTGATCGCAAATTAGTTGCAAATTGAAAAGCGCACTTTCATTTCCGCACTTTTGACAAGACGCTGATGGATAATGACTATGATTTGATTGGCATGTTCCGATCAACTGCAACTTGCAATCAAATGCAACTTTCAAATAACATCCCCACTTCTGTGGGCTCTTACCAACCACTTCATTGTTCATTTTTAGTTGATTAAAGGATTTTACTTGCTGTTTAAAATTAGGCAACTTATGTTGCAATCAGGATATTTATAAAATTTTAACATATTTCAATCAAAATCATCCCCACTAAAACGAAAATATGCATATTTTCTTACTTTCACAGCTTCATATTTCTTGATGATTGATAGAAATAATGTTATGATATTAATAGTAAAGACCCATAGTCATTGTTAAGATAATGTGCTTTGCAAATCAAAGCATTACTTTCACAACAAACTTGTACATTATAAAGAGCAGGAATGATTGCACCAAAACACAAAATGGTTTGCAGATCCCAAGAAATTAGTGTTTTTTCGATTGTGATGTAATACTTGGAGAAATCCTGAAACTGAACCTCTTGTAGTACACACAACTGTACCACACAGTCAAGGGTTTCTCGTTTTCAGTGAAAATGTATGTTATGTGGATGTGCTTGAGATGTTTATCACAAATTGTTCCATAAAATTTCTTCATTTTTTATGCAGGAGATAGCTGATGATCTGGAAGAGACAGAGGCCCGTCTCCAGGCTCAGTTTATCAACCTCCTGTCCTCTTTAGAAGACTATCTCAGACCCATTACATCTTACATTGAACCAGCCATGAGGTATAAACACTTGGTATTACAGTAATTTAAGAGTATACTGAGTATACTGTCAAATAGGTTTGTGGAGAATAAGTTGAGACAAAGTTTGAAGTAGGACATTTACTTTTTCCCCATCTGTTTTTGTCTTTGCATCATTACAATGTATTTAGAAATTTTCATACATGTCCATGGTTATAATTGTTAACTAATGAATATAATCAAAATGATCGATCAAGTACTTTCATTCATACACTCTTACATCCATCCACTATTCTTCATCTCTTGCAGAATTTTGTTCATTTTTAGGGGGAAAATCCACCAAATTACAAGGTACAATTTAGTCCTCCTTTGACTTATGATGTGAAATTAATTTTCAAATGAATTTACCACTCAAATTCTTTCTCAAATATTAGGGTAACTGCTTGATTAGAAATGGCAATAGTTTGACTTTGTTTTTGATGGTTTAATTATCCACCTCTCCTCCTGGCATTACTCTTCCCTTTCAGAGCTCTGGATACATCCAACAATCCTCCAGCGGGACGAGATGCAGCCAACCAACCTCAGGATGAATGTGTCATCATCCTAGCTGACCAGTGGCTCCTTGAGATGCCTTTAGAAGCTCT
>BQKZ01002882.1:43134-54996 GCA_036244855.1 Temnopleurus reevesii | reverse complement strand
CCTATGAACTGGATTTCATGTCCACGTCAAGTCTTCTTCACGCAACGTGATTCTTGTCCGTTCAGACCTGCAGTGTTTTGTTTAATGATATAAAGTGATTGAACCCATGCCTTTCATTATATTATGAAAAAATATGTATTTCTGAAAAAAACTATTTTGCAGTATATATCTTGTTTCTTTACAAATGTCGAATTATCTAATGGACTGTTGCCGCCTTCTTTCCTTCTGTCCTATACTCCCCCTCTGCTGTTTTTATTCTATAGAGTATGTATTGTATGTATTATATTCCCTTTGTTTTATTTGTTGTATTGACAATAAACTTTCTTGGAAACAGCACATTTACAGCACCTGTAAACTTATATCTAGAAATGTTGGAATAATCAACAAACTAAAATGGATATTTCCTCCCCGCATTCTCAAATTATTATACTCTACGTTAGTACTGCCATATATAAACTATGGTATTCTCGTTTGGGGTAACAGTGCTGCATGTCGTACTGATAGAATCCTCTTACTCCAAAAAAAAGGCAATGCGGATTATTAGTCACGTAGACTACAGACATCACACTGAAAGATTATTTTACTCCAACAATATTTTAAAAATACACGATGCTTATCGGTTAAATCTTGCTGTGCTCATGTATCAATTCCACAAAAAAGAACTCCCTCATGTCTTCAACACAATTTTTAGAATAAATAATGAAATACACCAGTAGCCCACACGACAAACCAAGTTATATCATATACCACGGACCCGCACTGCGCTGACCCAAAGCACCTTTATATACACCGGACCAAAATATTGGAACTCCCTACCCAGTGAGATGAGAGAAACGATAACTTTAGGCACATTTAAGTTCAAAATAAAAAAATCTAATATCGACTTACAATCATATCTGTGTATATATGTAATTATTATGTAATTATCTGTATATTTTTAAGAGTATGTTTTTATTATGTATAAATTATTAATGTAATTATTAGGGGTCAGCCATCTTTAGAAGCCTCGCTTTTTTGCTGGCCTCTATTTTTTTTCATTTCTTTTGTAATATTAGCTATTGAAATATTATTTACTTATCATATGACTGTATTATTATCAAAGGAATTGAAAAATAAAATAAATGATTTGATTTGATTTGATTTGATTATAAGATCTGATAGTGGATCTGCGCCCGTTTCCTTCACTCTGTTAACCTCAATAATGTATGTTATAATTACTCTATCATTTGATTACAAGAGTAAATTGGTAAACTGTACAGCATTGATTTAATTTTTGCTGTTGAAGGAAAATAAATGAATGTCAGTTTTAATTAAAACCAGTTTTTAACATAAAGTGGTTTAACTCTGAATAGGGTCTTACTTACTTACGAATGGTAGCCGATGCAGTTCTTACTAAAAGTTCTCCCAGCGGATCCTGCAATAACCTAACAACATTATTGCACCGGCACATTGACCAGTTCATTGTTTTATGCATTTAACAATTTATCATCATTTATTATCTAGAAATTTAGGTAAATATAGCTAACTTGTCTTTAAAAGGACTAAGAAATAATACTTTTGCGCTCAACGTAAACAATGGACTTCCATTTCAGCGAGGATTGTGTTTGGTTTTTTCCTTGCTTCAGTAATATACCTTTTCAACGATATTAAATCCAGACTTGCATCTTAGTTATCCACGATAACATTATAAAGACAGTAACAGACCTTCCAATCATTTACAACTCAGGAAGATGTCATTCTTCAATGTACTACCATGTTGTTTTTTAGTAATAACTGTAATACATATACCCAAGGCAATGATTTTTCCTTTCTTCTCTTTTTGAGCAGTATCAGCTTTTTTTTTCATTCTTTGAAAATTTTGCTGGATATATATTACTTTTGGATTATTAATCATTGAAAAAAAATGTCATTGAAATTTATTACAATTTTCGAGCGAAATTTTATCGCTGCATACGGGTAGGTTAAAAAGAATAAAAACGACCACTGACATAACACGCAGCGTCATTTTCTATTTCGAAGTTAGAAGAGGGAACAGAGTTTTGATAAATTTTGAATTTTTATAGTTTTGAGGCAAGGTCGGATATATTTTGTCATCAGAATGAGAAAAGTGTTGGCCATCTTGCTGCTTCTTTTATCAGGATTTTCTCCAAAATTTGGATGCAATGGCCGTATGTATTCTTGATCATCGGATTGGCAAATTCAATTCCTACTCAGCATCACCTTAATAGTTTGAGCTTTAAACAACCTATACCACACTGAGTAAACTATCATCGTAAAATATCATCATTAAATATAGCTTCTGCATAATTCTACCTTATGTAAATGGTCGAGCTTAATACTTTCATTGAAAAGGAGTAAAAATGCAAACTTGAGAAAACATTTTTTTTCCGCTTCTGCCATTCGGTCTGATTCTAATTTTACCGCGAGGTCGAAACGTTTGGCAGAACGCTGTATTAGCTCTGCCCAACTGACAAAACAGTCAATTGTCAATGGCCCTGGACTTTGAAGTTTATCAATATTCTTTTTTTGTTGTTAATACTTGATTCTTTCGACAAAGGATTTGTGGTCCAACATGCTTTTTCGTTTTTGCGATTCTACAAGAACAAATCTTTTGGAAATCGGGCAACTTGATTACTGAGAGATTTTGCACATTTAAAAAGAGAAGCATTGTGGAAGACGGATATTCATTTTCTTGTTTTAACTAAATTTACTTGTATTTGTACTTGATTTTTAATGAATGTTAATCTCTAAGTCTTTTGCTCTCTTAAAGTGTATATGTATTGTATGGCGTGTTTGTTGATGTTCTTTGATGTTATCCCCTGCCCCGGTACGAAGAACTTTGAAGCACATATCATGAAAAGTAGGTCTTCTGATCAAAATTATTCTTAACCAGGGTTACATAGAATGAGAACCAACTTATGAAACAGATATAAAAGGCTAACCAGGGGCACCCAAGACAAGGGAACAAATGAAACGACCGAGGGACGGTGTCCCTACTGAAAAAAAAACGCTCATTCACAGTGTGAAACACAGTGTAAATCAAACCCCTCAGTGCTAAATTTTGGCGTTTTCTCACTGTGGTTCACATAGTGACCACAATACGAACCGCACTGTGATCACACTGGGAACCACACTGTGATCACAATGCAAATCGCACTGTGAATTACATTGCGAACCAAACTATGAACCACTTTGTGGATCAGGCTAAAACACACTGTGAACCACACTGTAAAATCACACTGTGTACAACTTCGTAAATCACGCTAGAACACACTGTGAACCACACTGTCAACAACATTGTCAACCACATTGTCAACTACACTGAAACAAACTGTAAGACGCCACAATTCCACACTGTGAAGGGGAATTTAATTCACAATATAAGGTCCAGTAGGTATCCTTAAAATATTCACACTGTGAATTACACTGATTCACAATATGGATAATCAGCATTTTTACACTGTGAAAATTCAACACTGTGGAATGGCACAATGTAAATCTAAAGAATGTGAAACACAAACCACACTGTGGAATACCAATTACGCTGAAAAATATCAATTGCAGTGTAAACAAAAATCAAAATGGGACACACAAATGAACTATATCAACTATACAGTATTCACAGTGTTTAAAACAATATGAATTACACAATTTGAATCCACATTGTAACTGTATCATAGACTCTCAACAGTGTTACATGCCGTTTTAACGGTGTGGTTCACACTATGATTACGTTGTGAACAGCACTGTGGTCGCACTGTAAACCACAAGGTAAACCACAATAGGAACAAGGCCAAAACACACTGTGAACCACATTGTTTACCACACTGTGGACCACTATGAAAATATCCAAATTTAACACTGTGAAGCAAATTTTAACTCACAATGTGAAGTAGAATGTGGATCATCAAATATCACACTGTAAATTATACTGGTTCACAGTGTGAATAATCAACCCTGTGAAAAATTCAACATAGTTGAGTGCTAACATGTGAATTTCCACAATGTGAAACACGATCCACCCTGGACAAATCATATAACTATATTAACTATTCACAGTATGAAATACCGTGTGAATTTTATCGTGATCACCTTATGATTCACAGTGTTAATGAATCATAGACTCTCTATTGTGGCATATTCACAGTTGATTTCACACAATCATTACACTGTGAGCCACTTTGTGATCACACGATGAACCACAATGTCAACCACGCCAAAAACCATTCTGTTAAAGACATTGTCAACCAAACTGTGAATCACACTGTAAAAATGCCCCAATTTAACAATGTGAAGCACTGTGTGGATCATCAAGGTTCACAGTCTGAATTATAATGGTTTACAGTGTGAATATTTAACATTTCACATTGAGAAAATTCAACACTGTGGAGTGTCACAATGTGAATATCCATAAAGTGAAACACAAACCGCACTGAGGAATACCAATCACGCTTTGAGATATCAATTGCAGTGTGAAACAAAAATCAGACTGGGATACACCAATGAACTATATCGACTATAAAGTATTCAAAGTGTTGAAGGTTAAAACTACCTTTGCATACTTTACAATTATGTTTACAACTTGTTCTGTCCCTGGGATATACCAAAATAATAACTTCAATTAAATATTTTAGTCATTTGTAGTCTATGACATTTAATTTAAATAAATATCTATCCCATTGTCTGTAATCTTTCTCACCGTGTCATGCTAACGGCATCGCAATACGGCTAGCGCATATTACCGCAATGCCACTCACAAACAGCCCTTTCAGTGCATGTTTAGTGTGAACTTGAATACACTGCCGCATACACAGAGCATATGCGGAAAACGCACCGGGAGAGAATCTCGTGCTTGGGTCAACGGACTTTCAATGGCTGTTTTGAACTTTGAACGCACGGTCCATTAATTTGAGGAATGGAATAAAACAATAATTATTGGAATAACTATAAATGCGCTTATCATGACCAATCTTTGTGCTTAATGGATTGGTTATAAGTTCTAACATTACATACTCTTCAACATAACACAACAATTTTGGAAAGTCAGATTTTAGGCTGAAAAGAATAATTCTACCTTTAATCACAGTGTAAACCACACTGTCAAAATGCCCCAATTAAACACTGTGAGGCAGAATTTCATTTATAATGTGAAGCACATTGTGAATAATCAATATTTCACATGTGAAAAATCAACTCTCTGGAGTGCGACAATGTGAATATCCACAAAGTGAAACACGAATTGTACTGTGAAATACCAAAGAAATATAGAGTATCCACAGTATGAAACACAGTGTTAATTACACTGTGATCACTCTTTGATTCACCCCGAATCACAGACTCCCTACAGTGTTAAATTTCGGCGTTTTCACAGCGTGGTTCACACTATCATTACACTGTGGACATCACTGTGATTACACTGTGAACCACAATTTGAACCATGCCAATAACACTGCGAACCACTGTGAAATGCTCCAATTTAACACTGTGACGCAAAATTTAATTCACAATATGAATCACAATGTGTATCATTAAAAATCACACTCTGAATTATACTGGTTCACTGTGTGAATAATCAACATTTTATACTGAGAAAATTCAACACCGTGGAGTGTCACACCAAGAATATCCATTATGTGAAACGCAAACCGCACCGTGGAATACAAATCACTTTGTGAGACAACAATTGCAGTGTGAAACACAAATAATTATGAGATAAACCAGTGAACTATTTTAACTATGAAGTATTCGCAGTGTGAAACATAGTATGAATGACACTGTGATTCACAGTATTAATAAATAACAGATTCCCCACAGTGTTAAATTTGGGCGTTTTCACAGTGCGGTTCAAATTATGATTACATTGTGAACAACACTGTGAAAACACTGCAAACTACAATGTGAACCACACCAAAGCCCCATCGTGAAAATGGCCCAATTAAACAATGGAAGCACAGTGTGGATCATGAATCATGAATGATCATGAATTATGACACAATAGATTTTAATTTGAATTAAATATTCTGGACTACATTCGACCAAAATTCTTCATAGAGGTTATTATTTGGCATATCCGAGGCACACAACAAGGTGTAAGCATAACCGTAATGTGTGCAAATTTAGTCTTCTACCTTTAATTCAAATAAATATTGATTTCATTGTCTTTCATCTTTCTCACCATATCATGCTAACGGTATCGCAATACGGCTAGCGCATATTATCTCAATGCCACTCACACACACAGCCTTTTTAGTGCATGTTTAACGTGAACTTCAATACACTGCCGCATACACATATCATACGCGGAAAACGCACCAAGAGAGAATCTCGCGCTTTTGTCAACAGACATTCAACGGCCGTTTTGAATTTTGAATGCACGGTCCATTAATTTGAGGCCTCGAATAAAACAATGCTATTGGAATACCTATAAATGCGCTAATCATCACCAATCTTTGTGCTTAATTGGTTGGCGATAAGTTCTAACATTAAGTACTCTTCAACATAACACAACAATTTTGGAAAGCTAGATTTTAGGCTGAAAAAGAAGTATTCTACCTTTAACCACAGTGTGAATCACACTGTGAATTACATTGGTTCACAGTCTCTGGAGTGCAGCAATGTGAATATCCACAATGTGAAACACAATCTGCACTGTGAAATACAAATCAACTTTCTCAACTATAAAGTATCCCCAGTGCGAAGCACAATGTGAACTATACAAATTTTAATGTGAGCTATGCCATTCACATTGTGAAACACATTGTTACTCACACTGTGATCACACTGTGATTCACAGTGTGAATATCAGACTCCCCACAATGTTTAAATTGGACGTTTTCACAGCGTGGTTTACACTGTAATTGTACTGTGAACCACGCTGTGATCAGACTGTCAGCCACACTGTGAGCCACAGTGAAAAACACCTCAAAACACACTGTGAACCATATTGTGAACCAAACTATGAACTACACTGTGAAAATGCTGTGACAATTTAACATTGTAAAACCGACTCTAATTCACAATGCGAAGCAGAGTGTGAATCATCATAGATCACACTGTGAATTACACTGGTTCATAGTGTGAATTATCAACATTTCACACTATGAAAATTCAACACTGCAGAGTGCCACAATGTAAATATCGACATTGTGAAACACAAACCACACTTTGAAATACCACTCACAGTGTGAGACATCAATTGCAGTGTGAAACAGCACAACACACGGGGACACACCAAGTAACAATAAAGTAGAAATAAACAAATATAAAGGATTAAATTATCAATCTTCAATCGCAAAGCTGCGAGTAAGCCTTTGCAAAGGAAAGTTTTAACCCTAATCCCATTGGGAGAGTTTAATCACTTTAGTCCATGGGGGGGGGGGGGGGGTATTTGGCCCCCTTCTTAGGAAAATCCGCTTAATTTTCTAATCATACCAATTTAAGGGCAAACAAAAATGAACATAAACATTTATATATCATTACATGAAGAACTCACATGCAAAAGGGCCTAAATCCAATGTTGGTTATTTGGCATTCATCATGCGTTTCCGGAAGCGTACAAAGATTCATGTTTTCATGCAAAAGGGTCTAAATCCAAAACCCTTTTTGATGCAAAATGCCTATATCCGATCTGTAGATAGTGTTTTTTCTCATTGGCTTGAGTCAAACTTTGACTTGAGTGAAAGATATAGATGTAACAAACAATTTCATTAACATGAAAGAAATTGGCAACGAAACTATCCAAATTTCTGCAGAAACATCGGCAAATTAAGACAGCTGATGTTCTTCATTATGCTGATTGCAGTCCCATGTGTATACTTCTATATATGACATACATACATGTCATGCACTAGTGAAAATGAACCCGTGAATCATTGTAACAGACAGCATATTTTTCATTTCCTGGAATCTCGTAATAAATGTGTCATGAAAGTTTGTTACTGTGTATACATTTTAAATATCATTACTGATCACAGAGGCAAAATAGAACAATTCACGCAACACAGGATAAATGAGCAAAGTGACGTTTTCTAACTAAAACATTTACTGGGGTCTCTCAATGAAAAAAAAAAAACCCTTGTGACAAGAAATTGATAGGGCTTATCTGAGGTACCCAAAGAGCAAAGAAATCGAACTGGGATATCAGGCATATCAATCGTAAGGTAAGGCGAGAGAAGATTGAGACAAGACATCTTTTAATACTATCTTTTGCCGGTGAGTTGACAATTATAACTGGACATGTGAGGCTCAGTGGTAGAGCGTCTTAAAATAGGGACCATCTGCCTTCTTGCCAGGCGCTCGATCGGCATTTAATAATAGAAAAGTTTAAAGATAAGTTTATGATATGCAGGGCACCTGGAAGAACAGCTTACAGCTGAAATTGGCTACCCTTGGTAAACAAGAGGTATTATTTTCTTCGCAAATTTGTTGTACGTATTCATGCTAGCGTGCTCGTCGCTAAAGTTCAGCATTACTCATGGCATTATGTAATATCTATACTTAT
The DNA here is from genome assembly GCA_036244855.1 of Temnopleurus reevesii. Lineage (NCBI taxonomy): Eukaryota > Metazoa > Echinodermata > Echinoidea > Temnopleuroida > Temnopleuridae > Temnopleurus > Temnopleurus reevesii. The sequence continues at coordinate 46,496 of BQKZ01002882.1, read as the reverse complement.
TTGTAATGACAAACATAAATGTTGAATAATTTTCGGAATTACATAGAAATTGTAAACATTGATGTATACCCATCAGAAACAATAAAAATGTACATTATTCGATGTTCAATGGTGAAAACACCTCCATGCTTTTATCCTCGAAAGTCACAAACAAATGCTTGGTCAGGAACACCTATTTTGTTAGTGTAAAGATTATACAAAAACAACCATCAAACTTGCTTTATAATCAGAATCAATTATTGTTATATATTTTATGAGAAAAAAAAAATTTTCACTGATTTTGTCAAACTTGATAAAAAGCAATAGAATTAGCCACATAATATTGTGTGTTCTTTGAACACGGTCTACACTCCCCCCCCCCCCCCCCCCCATGGAAAAACGCAGTATCTGACATTTTTGACGATTTTTACTTTTTTTTGTATTAAAGTAGTCAGTAAACAATTCTCTTTCACATGGTATATTCACTTTTTTTATTTTCTCACTGGAAACCCACTTTTTAACAACTGCAAAACGCAGTATCTACACCAACCCCCGACATTCCCCATGGAAGATCGCAGTATCTGCAGACATCAATTTTTCCCCAGGGAAAAACGCAGTATCTACATAGCTAGTCTGATTGTATGTCTTCTATCTATCATAATGCTGATATGTTCCACTTTATTCATCATTAGATCTATTTTATTTTAATAAAAAATGCTTTTAATTAAAAACACAGTGGTTTCAAATTAAATTCATGAATCTAATCCATTTGTAAAACTTAATATATAGTAGTGCTGTAAAATATTTAAATGTAAATGACTAAATGAATTCTGACCCTAAAGTGCGCGGTCTTGTGCATGGCGCTGCAAATGCCTTTCGTGCCTACGCTGTGCCATCGACCGGCCTCCCGGCCGTGCTGGGGGCGCGGCGCGGCAGACTCAAGGGGAGTTCACATCTTCAGTAGATGATTACGGGCCGGCCTTCACAATGCTGTCGAGGGGTCAGCTACTTGTTTCTTTGGCCTTAAAAAAACATCCGAGAAACAATGATAGGTAAGTTATTTAAAGTATTCCCGCATAGAATGACGCCATCTCTCGTTGAAAGTGCTGCCCCGCAGCAGCTACCAACGAGCCAATTGGAGAAATGCCGTGATCGTGACGTCATCGTATTGCATTAGCTAGCTGCGTGTACCGCAGCCATAAAGCTTATATGGACTTGTTGTGTATTAAATCTTGCATATTCTTTGCTTGTTCCACCCCAATAATCAGAAAAGTTTAGTAAAATCCGAGCACTGTGATATTCTGTTTTAAAATGGAAATTATATTTGACAGATAAAACGTTTTCCCCCTTTTTTGATCATCAGAAAACTAGCCGTACACATTGCAATGTGTGATTACCATCCTGTTGAGCAGATCCAGTTGCGTTTATGACTATGTGAACGCGAACTATCAATTGAGTCAATCTCAATTCAGGTATACATGTATTAGATTTAATATTGAACTAGGACTGAATCATCACTAAATTACCATGATTACTATTCGTCTATTAATGAAAACAGTGAAACATTTTGTTAAAAACTAACAACTTATATTACTCTAGCAGTCGGACGCAGGGTCACTATTCATGTTTTCCCCTTGCAGTGACAATTCACTGCCAGCGCGCACTGGCAAAATGAACTCAAAGTCGGGTAAACATTTTCAAAGCTGTTCAATTCTCTTGAGTTCATGCAAGTAATGAATAAGCTACCCTTTTCCTGATTCAGAGACATTCAAAATATATTACTTGTATAACAATTCCTACACATTCAGATGTACTTTGAAAAAGAAAATGCCAGTCGCAGTATTTCATCACTCTCTCCCGGCCGATCCACACCCCGCAGACCCCGGTGTGCTGGAGTCTCTGGCCGGGTGGTGGATCGAAGAAGGCTCGTGGCAGCTGCTCGTGCGCTCCGCTCTGTATAAAATCAGATGCAGTATTCTCTGATTTTGCTCAAGACCTATTTCGCTGCCTATGCAAGAATCTTCACAGTAATCGTCCGAAAATGAACTACATTCCAAAATCATATCCTTGTTGTTTTGGCTTGAAGAATTGTGGATCATTTTGTCAGAAGAACTGTCTGCTTGTGTGTGTTGTATTGCACTAACTGAATGCAAACCGTTGTGCAGTGAAATGCTGATCAATACGTCACATCGCTTAGTGAGAAGGACGAACGTCGCCAATCACTTGACTATAAAGAACTAAATATGTGTCTTTCAAAGTGCCCTGTCGCCTTTGTGAATTTATATATGGATTCAAAAATGCTTTAAATGGAATCTAGGACTCTTCCCCCATTTAATGAGGTATAATATGATTGGTTTCTGCATCTTTTAAATTTCTATGCGGGTCTAGGCTTTTCTTGGTATGGCAATTGATGAACAGCTGCATCGTCGTCGCTTTCCTCTGCATTTTCATCATATTCCCCGATTTTGTCATGATTAATCTCGCTGTCCGTGTCAGTACTTGGTTAATACTGTTCTTCCTTCCGAATCACATTCCATAACAATATAAGGTCTTCAAAATCATTCTCTGCTATTTTGTACTTTCACGATGCAATTGATAGAGATGGATATGAGAAAGCGTTCGATGTAGCTACGTGCATAGAATACGTGTGCAAAATTGAGCTTTGCATGCTCAGCAGACGCCGCGCATCCGGGCTCTGAAAAGTAGCATGCAATACAATGACGTATTTTCCCTGCGGGGGGTCAAAATGAATTTTTACGGTGGTTCATTCTCGCAGCAGTGTATATAAATGTGCTAAAAGGCGTTTATTTTTTTTTTGCATTTCAAAATAGTTTTAAACAACTTTAAATGGATTCTATAGTACTTCCTTGATTTAATGAGGTATAATTTTCCTAATTTACGCACATGTTTAAGTTCTATGCCAGTCTACTTTAAAAATTGTAGAACTGGCACGCAATCGGGGCACTAATCTCCGGGTTTGCCGGTATTTAATAATATTAAATAAACTCTAGACTTGACCGCCTCTGTGAATGTGATTATTCTTGAAACTGTGTCTATTTCTCTTGCAAAGTCAGCATGCTGCAAAGCCTTGACCGGTGTATGCACATGAATTTTACACTAAGAAATGAATTTCATAGGTAGGAAACTACTTTGGCATTCATTAGAAACGTATCTAATACTCGTCGGATATTCATGGAATGTCCAATTTCAGCTTGTATCCTACCTATAATTACAAGACGGATTCTGAATTGCAATTAAATATTATTGTTAGACTGCTGATATGAATATGTTTATTCTGAATTGGAATTGTTTAATGTGTGAATTGAGAACGAATAAGACATGTAAAATTCACCTGATGCATCTTGTTTCTTGTCATTTTTTTT
>BQKZ01002882.1:9211-21289 GCA_036244855.1 Temnopleurus reevesii | reverse complement strand
TGCAATATTATGCCATGTTTTACGGCTTCAATTTCACGCATGCGCAAAGCAGTGATCAGCTGGTGCGAGCTCTCTGCAGTGTGCGAAGCACTCTCACGGAATCCCTTAGGCTCTACGTGTGTTACTGACCGACGATATCGCGCGAAATTTGTTGTGATTTTGTTCGCGATCAAAATGGCAGCGCTCAGGTGTCGTTATGCTTCGTTAACGGAGGACGATTTTGAGGAGATTCTACGCCGAAAAGACAGTGTTGAATAGTGTTGAATACAGTGTTGAATACAGTGTGGAATTGTGTTAAACTACAGTTGAACTGCAGCGAATTGGATTGTTGGAGGATACCGTACCGTGCATTTACAAGACAGTGATTGAAATTGCACGCACTATGTGTCATGGAAGATCAGCCTTCTGGTACTTCTACCGGTAAGTAAAGATAATAATAATTATATTGGATCGCTTTATTTAATGAAATACCGGGAATATTGCATTCGTTAGGGCTAATATTGCACTCATCTTCGATTCGTGCAATATTGCCCTAACTCGTGCAATATTTCCTGGTATTCAATTCGTTGCCATCCAATATTATATAAGTATTATCTATATGAGAGTTTTAAGCCGTGCAACATTATGCCATGTTTTACGGCTTCAATTTCACGCATGCGGTAAGCAGTGATCAGCCTTCTGGTACTTCTACAATAATACCGGTAAGTCAAAGGCTAATGTAAAGACAATAATACTTATATTGGATGGCTTTATTTCATGAAATACCGGGAATATTGCACTCGTTAGGGCCAATAATGCACTCATCTTCGATTCGTGCAATATTGCCCTAACTCGTGCAATATTTATATAATATTGACTGGCCTTGAGGGAGATACCACGTATATTTCCCTCACGACATCCATATTTTCCCGAGTCGAAGACGGGGCAAATATGGATGCAATGAGGGGAATATTTGTGGTATCTCCCGAAAGAAAGGTCAGAAATATTATTATTATTACCTGACGTGATTGATTGACGTTTTGGACTTGCCTAGGCAAAGTATGATCCAAAATATGATCCAAAATATGATCCCAAAAATGTTTGTTTAAATCAGCGGTTGACTGCACACGTACCGGCCTGGCTCGCTGCAATTCACTGCGTGCACTGGATATCCGCACATCAGCTGCCCTGGGAACCCTGCACACAAAGCCCACACACACACGTACCGGCCTGGCTCGCTGCAATTCACTGCGCGCACTGGATATCCACACTTCAGCTGCCCTTGTAACCCTGGAGACGTAGAGGGAAATACCGCTGTTATGGACCGCCAATCTTGTACACAAACGCCATTGACATCGCGCGAAGAGGGTAATATCGTTGTTATTCCACTCTACAAAAGCGATGAGGCATTGTGACGTAATCGATGTTGCGCAAGTCAATCGAGACAAATAAAATACGCGTTTATATCTTGTGTCTAAAACGCCTTGATCAGGTAATAATATACAAAATTGACTGGCCTTGAGGGAGATACCACATATATTTCCCTCACGGCATCCATATTTTCCCGAGTCGAAGACGATTATTATTATTATTATTATTATAATATTATTATTATTACCTGAAGTGATTTTTGAAGTGTTGGACTTACCTAGGCGAACTGATCCAAAATACACTGTATGATCCACAATTATGATCCAAGGTACAGTATTTGGTCCAAATTTTCATCAAAATCAAATCCTTTAACACTTTAACAAGTTGGTAACAACAACAATAATGCACGAACAGGATAACTCGAAACAGTCAGTACAAACATGGCGAACACCAACCAAAAGGATATTTGCAGGTTTGCTCTCATTTAGGCCTACTTCGAATAGTAGTTGATTGTCACATTGCAGTTATTTAGTACAAACGGATTTGCGAATGCTGTACTTGCATTCTGTGAGACGTAGATGTTGTTGTGCTACGGGAACTATGCCCACAATGAGAAACAACGTTGTTAGTAGCTGGTGCCAGAATTCCAGCATTCTGATCAATCTCTTGTGACTGGGAGTGATGAACTTCCTCGATCTGAACCAATTCCTGAGAGCTACCAGAAAACGAGAAGTCATATTCCAAATCAAAGTTAAGTTCTGGAATGGACTGAAGATCAACAATACTGCTTGATGATGTTGAGATCACTGATGGTTGTAGAACTGGAAGAGCTGGCTCACCTGGGTCGAAGTTCATATCAGAAACAGATTGATCGTGAAGGTCATCATCATGATCTGATGGTGCTCTGTTAACTGTTGCAGGTGCTCTAGTTGATGAGGTTGTTGGGAACTTTCGGTCAGGAACATTTCCACGGAGTGCATGAGACAGAGCGTTGGAGATGTCTTGCTTTCTGGTATTCACTTCACTTCAATTCAAATTTTATTCCATATTCAAATAGATAAAAACACACATAAAGTTTTTACAACAAAACATTAAAAACATAATATTATACAAGACAAGTATAAATATCAGAGTCACTTTTAGCTTTGCGTTTGCATGATATAAGAAAGAGAAAGAAAGTTTAGGGTGAATATGGTAGGGGAAAAACCACAAGCCAAAAGAAGCTTATCTAAGGTCCCCACCGAGGATTATAGAAGAGGAGAAGAGGGAGAAAAATAGGTATCGCTTACCTGTCCAGTATAGCTTGAGATGCTACCCTCATTCTGATGACATGATACCTCCCATATCTCTCGTGCAGCAGACCCTGTCTTATCTAAGAAAGATATGCATGTAGCCCGAAGGCAACGGTTCGTGTACACTTTCGACAAACCAGCCATCTTTGACATGTGCAGCATGAAGTTTCCGATTGTATTCTTTCCCACGGGAATCCTTTTATACCAGGGTCCAGATTCAGGAGAAAAGGCTTTCGGTGTCTGGAACAGTGCTTCACAATCAGGATTCAACAGAGAAACATACCCCTTGAATGATTTCACAGGACAACTGCGTTCATCTCCAGTCTCATACATTCTACCAGCGTCTATCCTTGAAGTCATGTTGTCTTCACGGACTTTCTTGGTTAACTCATCAATTGCCTGTGATACAAATTGACGTCCGTCAGAGTCTGTCTTCACCGTGAAATGGTCCTTCTTCAAGTCCTTCAGGTTTTCTCGATCATCAATTCAAACCAAACTTTACGCTGCAGGCCACTTGGAGTACTCTGATCAAATACATTGGAAGCGTATAACTTTGCAATGTCGTACTTTTCATCAATAGCTGGATAATGCACCACATTTCCTTTGTCAATTTTCTTCAACTGTACTGTAGCTGCCTTATAACTCACATTGGCACAATGAAATTCTTTATCATGAATGATATCTATGCCAGTATCACGATGATACTCACTGTTTTTTCAAGTGTCTGTTCAATCCAGCACGAATGCTAGGCAAAGAGGCTGTCTTGTAAGAATCTCCGTCTGTTTTTCTTGCCTCGACATAGAACTTCGATAACATTTTCGCGAGAGCAACCTTTTCGAGTCGTTCAAAGTCTACAGCAAGCTTTTTCTCAATGAGATAGCAGCGAAATAACCCAACACTATTCATGGTCGATTTCCTAGTGTTTTCCGAGTCCTTTTCTTTCAAAATAGTATTTATTTCCTCATCGTCGAGAGACGCAAACCTGCTGCTGCCAATACCAATGCCAGTGGACGCCGCCATGTTTGTTTATGATTCACCGGTCGAATGCACATAGCGGCGCTGCGCTTGTGCACAGTACAGCCAAACGCAATGATATCGTGAAGATTATCTGTGCGCATGCGCATTCAGCTTCCCTTGTAACCCTGGAGACGCAGAGGGGAAATATCACTGTTATGGACCGCCAATTTTGTACTCAAACGCCATTGACATCGCGCGAAAGGGTAATATCGTTGTTATTCCACTTTACAAAGCGATGAGGCATTGTGACGTAATCGATGTTGCGCAATTCAATAGAGACAAATAAAATACGCGTTTATATCTTGTGTCTAAAACGCCTTGCATGATCAGGTAATAATCCCTGGTATTCCATTCATTGCCATCCAATATTATATAATTATTCCACAAATTGAAAAGGATATCACCATGGAGTAATCTACAAACTAACATGAAGTGTTCTTCAAATTGAAAAGGTTACCGACATGGAATATAATTCTAAAAATTTTTAAGGTTACCAGCATGGAATATTATTTTACACAATGAAAGGGTATCGACATGGAATATTATTTTTCAATTTAGAAAGGGTATCAACATGGAATATTATTCTACAAACTGAAAGGGTACCAACATGGAATATCATTCCATAAATTGAAATGGGCACAGACATACAATAGGAGAAAGACGGAAAGCCTGGATATATTAGAGGTAAAGAAGCTAAAATGTCAAAACATTTTTTTTTCTACAGAGGCGGAGTATGTGCGGCTCGATGTTGGAGAAATAAAAAACATTTCATCTCCAAGGTATCCTAATAACTACTCTGATGACGTGAGCTACACCTGGTACATCAGTTCTCCTACCGGCTACCACGTTGTTGTGAAGTTCCTTGACTTTGACGTGGATTCGGATTATGACTTCTTAAGAATCGGGACCGGCATTATTCCAACTGATGAAAATCAGGTCACTAACATTTCAGGAACGTTTCTCCCAGAAAATATAAGGTAGGCATCGTTCCAGCAGATTTTTTTCTGATTATATAGAAACGTTTCAGTAATTTCATGAAGACAACGATGAAGCCTGGAACATATATGTATACATACAATTTAAGTTACTTCTTAGGGCTATTGTTGGCAACTTAGAAGTTTACCTATATGTGTAAGTAAATGAACTCATTTTATATATACTTCATAGAAACTGAAACTGACCCAAGCAATAATTTTCTGGCACAGATTCAGCCACAAAGGTTTCATGCCCTTTAGGTTCAGCTGGTCAGAAATTATGCCGACCATAGGAATAGGAAAGAATTTAAAATGCAAATCCTAACCAGTATGGTTATTTTCTCATACTTGTATAACAGATTGGATTCATCTCAAAACTGGATGCAGTTTACCAGCGATAAATCCGTTCTGGTTATATACAAATGTTTAAGGTAATTTCCTGAAGACAACGATGAAGCCTGAAACATATTTATGTACACATAAAATGTAAGTTATTTCTTAGGGTCAACATTGGCCACATCAAAAGTTTACCCATATTTGTAAGTATATGAACTCATATTATATATACTACATATAAACTGAAACTGACCCAAGCAATAATTTTCTGGCACAGATTCAGCCACAAAGGTTCCATGCCCTTTGGGCCCAGCTGGGTCAGAAATTTTGCCGATTATCTGAGGAATAGGATAGAATTTAAAATACAAATCCTAACCAGTATGGTTATTTTCTTATACTTGTATAACAGATTGGATTCATCTCATAACTGGATGCAGTTTACCAGCGATGGATCAGTTACAGGCCGGGGATTCCTGCTTCAGATGTCTCTCATTCATGAAACCGAAGGTAAACCAGATAATGATGATAACATAAAATAATTAGCTGTGAGAATAGTTGACAATATAGTGGGCATTTATTTTTAGCTTTATTTTACCATCTTAACCGCATGAGCTACACTTCCATTATATTAGAAACTGTTTAGCTTATCCCTGTTAATCCCCCAGAGTCGGCCAGAAAAGATTCAAAGTGCGACAAAAGTCACCAAAAGTTCAAATTGCAAAACTCATTTTCTCAATATTCTTTCGAAATATAACAATTTTACATATTCCATATTTCTACGAAGGCATTTCATAATCTTAACACAAATCATTTTAGCAGAAGTAAGAGCACTATCCATAACGTGCTCTGTACACTACACCCCCTACGCCAGCCGCTATAATCCGTCAGGCCCTGTGCCAAGTTGGGGGTGGCTCTTTAGAACGGTTTTTGGAACTCTTTGCTTCTTTCACCTCTATAAATTGTTTTTTTTTTTGAAAGATGAAAACACATGTCCTGAAAAAGATTTGTCAGAAAGTTAATCACCCTTTCATTGTTAACGCATTGTGGTGGGGGATATTTGAGTTTTGCAACACAAACAATGTACTTTTGCAAATAACACTTTTTTTATTGTATTTCAAACAAATAGACTATAAAGTAATGAACAGAGGGCAAGAGGGAAACCCGCTTTGGAGAACTGTGGAGAAAAATGGAAGAAAATAATTTTCAAAGTGAAAAAGTTTCCCCACAGTGTTAAATTTTGGCGTTTCCACAATGTGGTTCACACTATGATCACGCTATGAACCACACTCTGAACGACAATGTGAACCAAACTCTGAACCATACTGTGAACCACAATATGAAGCACGTTGAAAATTAAACTGTAAACCACACTGTGAACCACATTGTCAACTCAATCGGGAAAATGCCCCAATTAAAATTGTGAAACAGTCTTGAATGCACAATGTAAAGCATACTGTGGATCATCGAATATTGACACTGTGAATTACCCTGGTTCAGAGTATGAATAATTAACATTTCACACTGCGGAAATTCAACAGTGTGGAGTGCCCAGTTGCGAAGATCGACACTGTGAAGCACAAACCACTCTGAAATACTCACATTGTGAGATATCAATTGCAATGTGAAACACAAATCACATCAATTAACTATCAAGTAGAAATATACCTATATGAATAACACAAAATAATATTGTCTACTCGTCTACTGTTGAGAAATACATAACTTTGATATTCTTAAAGGGAATCAGAAAATTTGCAGCTCTAAGTTCCAAATTGCAAAATTGTAAAATGCAGTTCAAACTTAAAATAATTTCGTGAGAATTTAGCCAAGAATCTGCTGTAATAAAAAAAACATATCTAATTCATCCCAATTAAAGCAAAAGGCCCCTCTTACGGCTAACCACACTGTTCTATTGTATTGTAGGCAGTGCAGACTGCTGAATTATTACGTAGCCAAGAAAATGAACATAAAACAGCATTAAATTGAATATGACCTTTGACCTATGTCTCACAAATTATACGTGAACGTGCAAACAAGTATTTTGATACCAATATACTTTGTTTAAATCTGCCTGTCAATGGCCTATATTCGATCTATAGATCGTGTTTCCTGACGGGTTTGAGTCAAACTAGAGTAAAGTTTATAGATGTAACAAACCATTTGATTAACAAGAAAGAAATTGGCATATTCTGCTGAATATCTGCAAAAGACAGCTGATCTTCTTCATTATGTTGATTGTAGTCCCATGTGTGTACTCTCTCGTATGAATTAAACACATGTCATGCACGAGTGAAAATGAACCAGTAAATCATTGTAACAGACAGCATATTTTCCATTCCTTGGATTCTTCAAATAAATGTGTCATGAAAGTTTATTGATATGCATACATTTTTAAATACCCTTAATGATTACAGAAGCAAAATAGAACACTTTACGTAGGATTGGGTAATTAAGGAAAGTGACGTTTTCTATTAAACTAAAAACATTTACTGGGGTATCTTAATGACAAATAACTTGTGACAAGAAATGACTAGGCATTATACGAGGTAACTTAAGCAGTTAAGTGAGGAAGGAAAGAAACTGAACGGGGAATTATTTGCGCTCTTGCTTTGGGTACCTCAAGCATATCAGTCATGAGGTCAGCCGAGACAAGATTGAGACAAGAAATCTTTTAATACTATCTTTTACTGATGAGTTGACAATTATAACTAGACATGTGGTAGAGCGTCTGCCCCATGAACGTAAGGTCGTGGGTTTCATCCCCGGTCGAGTCATACCAAATGACTTATAAAAATGGTGCCATCTGCCTTCTTGCCGGCGCTCGATCGATGTGGAATAATCTTTGGAATTACACTACACAGAAATTTTAAACAATCATGACCATCATACACAATGAAATCCTTATTATTCGATGTTCAATGTCGAAAACACCGCCTTGTTTTTATCCTCGAAAGTCACACACAAATGCTAGGTCAGGAACTCGTATTTCGTTAGTCTAAAGATCATACCTAAGACAACCATTAAACTTGTTACAGAAAACAACCTTTTCCTCATGTTTTATCCAATGTTTTGCTCTATAAACAGAATCAAATATTGTTACACATTTCATAAGAAAAAAAAACGGTCACTGATTTTTTCAAACTTGATAAAAAGCAATATAATTAGCCACGTGATATTGAGTGTTCTTTGAAGAGGGTCTACACTCACATAGATGTTCTAATTCTACGACAAGCTGATATGAATGTGCTTGCGCTTTGAAAACGGAGTATTTCCTTTGAAACGTATTGTGTTTGTGTGTCTATTATAAATCACTCATATCTATATATTTTAAAATGATTAACTCATTTACATAAAAATAAGTCATAAACCGTTACACATACCTCCTACTGAACAATCTTAGAAATTGTTTTCTTAATCTACATTGTGAAATGATAATGATTCAGAACATCTGGATATCAATACAATATCTCGCTTTTTCTACAGAGGAGGAGCATGTGCGTCTGGAGGTTGGAGAAATAAAAAACATTTCATCTCCAGAGTATCCCGGTGAATATCCCTCGGACGTGAAATACACCTGGTACATCACTTCTCCTGCCGGCTACCATGTTGTCGTGAAGTTCATTGACTTTGACGTGGAAACGGATCATGACTTCTTAAGAATCGGGACCGGCATTTCTCCAACTGATGGCAATCAGGTCGAGGAGCTTTCAGGAACGCTTCTCCCTAATAATATAAGGTAGGCATCGTTCCAGCAGAATTGTTATGATTATACAGAAAAGTTTAGGTAATTTCATGAAGACAACGATGAAGCCTGAAACATATTTATGTACACATAAAATGTAACTTATTTCTTAAGCCCCCTTCACAAATACACGGTAAGCAACACGGTTCATCGTTCCGTGATGAACCGTGTTGCATCGTGTAGACACCTTGTTTGCTTCCGTCGTCATCCGCGTTCAACCGTGTTAACGGAAAATGAAAAATACCTGCACAGTTTTTAGAACCAGCCAACACGGTCCAAACTTTTCCTTGTTGACTCCGTGTAGCGACCGTGTATCATCGTATAGACACCGTGTGTCATCGTGTAGACACCGCGTATCATCGTGTAGACACCGTGTACCATCGTGTAGACAGCATCTTGCCAAGGTGTATCGCCGTGTTTGCACCGTGTGTCCACTTTCTAGCTTCTAGTTGGCACATACTTTTTTTCTAAATTTTATCTACATATTTACTCTGGTGTGTAGTAATAGGCGATTTTAATTGCACATGATGCTTGTAGGAGTCATAAATTTTATCTCACATAAGTCTAAAATGGATTTAGTTAAATTAAAAAAAAAATCTGTAAGCTTATACATGCATTGAACCTCAATAATGATATGAGATACAGATCACATAAAATACCTAGAATATTTCTTTAAATGTGCTGCTTGAAATATCTTTTTCAATTTATGTTTATTAATGTCAAAATTAATAAATAAGATTTATATTTATTATCATGAATTTCAAATTACACAAAAACTACATTGAAGACATTTTACATGTTTAGTGAAAGCCAACCATTAAAACACATGTGGATGTATTACACATATAAATTCTGGTACAGTAAATTGTTATATTGTCAGTTCCTTTACGCTAACTTTTAAGGAGGGGGGGTGACGTACTCAAGATTATAATTGAACCGCTCCGATTTAATTCAAATATCTATATATTTCTAATTTAAGCCATGCCTTCCAATGTTGAAGAACTGAGTGTATTCCTATTGTTGTAAGTTTTTTTTAATTTACAATAAATTATCGGGTTCATTTGTTGAGTTAAAAAGCCAAAACATCCCCAAAGAATCCATAATAGACCAATGTGCTGACAAATAGCCGACGTATACAAACCCATTTTCAAGCAATGCTTTTTCAAACAATTATTTAAAATCTCTCGATTCTTAGATCTTTTTAGATGATTTTCTGTTAAATTCTTTTTTTTTTCTCAATATAGTGGGGGAGAGGGGTTACATATGGGGGTTGCATAAATAAAAGGATTTCTACAGATATCCCATCACCTATTCTAAAATGGGGACAGAAATGCAAAATCAAACAATAAAAACAACAGCCCCCCCCCCAAAAAAAAACACACATATTCATACACACACCCGCAACTATATGGACGTCCGCTGAACCACCCTTCGTTTATAATGACTAGTCAGCCTGTATCTTAAACTCAAACAAGTAAAATGCTTTTTTTTCTCGTAAATCCCTCTTTAATCATCACAACATAATGAGACGTTCAGGAACTTTTTGGAAATGAATCAAAAGCATGGCATTATAATCCGAATACCAACACAGTCAAAAGTCCATACAATTCTTGGTGAACCCCATTGATATTACATCTGTCTTATTGTCAGGAGCACGTTACCAGCTGTCATTAAGTACATGCAATGTAGTTGTTCATTCAAGTAAGCAAAATATGCCAAACATTTGCGCCCAGAGATCACTGTTTCCGACAAGGTGCCTACACGGTGGCAACCCGGTGGCTACACGACGACTACACGGTGGCTACACGTTTATCCAAGGATGTACAAGGTGGCCACACGGAACCTACAAAAGCGAGTCACCGTGTAGCTACCGTGTTCAAGCCACCAACAATTAAACAGTTTTAATTTTTTTTATCGAGGTAGAGGTACAACGGAGCAACAAGGTGTTACCCCGGATTGCACACGGTCTTGCAAAGTTTATCAAGGAGCCTACACGATTCATCAAGGTTCCAACACGGATAAACACGGAGCGATGAACCGTGCTGATCCGTGTTCGTTCCATGAATGTGTGACAACTCTTCCAATCGATGGGTAGAAATTTTGTCTATTTCCCCGAGCGCGGTGACCGTGGTCACTACACGGTAACCCAGTTGAGACCGTGTAACTCCTTGTAGAGACCGTGTAGAAACCCAGTTGGTTCCGTGTTCATAATTTCCTTCCGTGTAGACACCGTGGTGATATCCATATTGACTCCTTGCTCATTCGTGTTGGAATCGTGTTGGCACCCAGTTGAGACCGTGTTTGCACACCGTGTTCATCCGTGTTGCGTACCGTGTACGTGTGAAGGGGGCTTTAGGGTTAACGATGGCCGCTTAAAATTGTACCTATATGTGTAAGTAAATGAACTCATATATACTACGTAGAAACTGAAACTGATCCAATGAATAATTTTCCAGCACTGATTCCGCCTCCAAGGTTCAATACCCAATTGGTCTCCACCGTCCGAACATAGGTCTAAAAAATTGGTTTTTATTTTAGGAATAGTATGGAATTTGAAATGCAAATCCTAAGTATCATGATTATTTTCTCATACATGTATAACAGATTGAATTTATCTCAAAACTGGATGCAATTTACCAGCGATTATATCATGTCAGCAAAAGGATTCCTGCTTCAGCTATCTCTCATCAATGAAACCGAAGGTAAACCACACAATGATGAAAACATAAACCAATAAGCTGTGAGAATAGTTGAAAATATATTTCAAGATAGGCTAGTGGGCATTTATTTTTAGCTTTTTTTTTTACCAGCCTAACCGCATTATATTATATTATATTAAAAACTGTTTAGCTTATCCCTGTTAATCCCCTAGAGTCGGCCCGAAAAGATTCAAAGTGCGACGAAGTCACCAGAACGTCAAATTGCAAAACTCATTTTCTCAATGTTCTTTCAAAAAGTAACCGTTCTAAATTTCCAGGTTGGATTTCTACGAAGGCATATTATAATCTTAACACAAATCATTTTAGCAGAAGTAAGGGCACTATCCATAACCTGCGCTGTACACTACACCGCCTACGTCAGCGGTTATAATTCGTCAGGCCCTGTGCCAAGTTTGGGATGGCTCTTTAAAACAGTTTTTGGAACTTTATGCTCCTTTTCACCTCTATAAATAGTTTTTTGTTTATTATATGAAAAAAATGTTCTGAAAAAGATTTGTCAGAAAATTTATCACCCTTTCATTGTTAACGCATTTTGGCTGGGGATATTTGAGTTTTACAACACAAACAATGTAGGTTTGCGAATATCACTTTTTTGGTTGTATTTTAAACAAATAAACTATAAAGTGATGAACAGAGGGCAAGAGGGG
>BQKZ01002881.1:45464-62031 GCA_036244855.1 Temnopleurus reevesii | reverse complement strand
TGATCAATGCAAAATTTATAATAAGTTTGCGCCATGAATCTTTTTAAAATACATGCAGAATCAATAGAGAAATGCTATACCCTGACTGAAAATTGGCATTTTGTTGACTTTTCCGAGAAAAGGAGAAAATGTGAAGTTTTGTGTACAGAGTGAATGAGGAGTTGTCCGACATGACGTCACGGATTCTGTCGAATTTGCCGATCGCGCGGATCCCCATGAGCGGCAGTGATCGTGATATCTCTGCGACTTTGAAAATTCATAACTTTTGAACGGGTTGTCTGATTTTGCTCAAATTTTCACACTTTGTTCATGTGATTTTTTTTTCATAGCATGAGAGCAGGGTAATTCCAGGGGTTGGTTTCCCTTTAAGACATCTTAGCAAGAAGAGGACAGCAAATATAATTTCATGCAAATGACAGGTTGCTTGCCATGATTATTGTAGGCGGACGGGTTCAGGACGATTTTAATTATAGCGTGTGGTAACAAATGCACTTCAATTAAAATTTTCATGATTTTAGGGGGAAAGTTCTTTAACTTTGATGAAGGGCTCCAAAAATACCAGATGAATGAGCAGAAAGAAGAAAAAGTATATACAAAATCTGATCATCACTATTATGTCACCATCCGCAGTATGTAAAATAAATAAAATGATCACTTAAAGCTATCATAAGTACTTAAATTGGTATGGAAAATCACAATCACAATTTTCCATGGAAAAAATCACAATGGAAAATCACAATTTTCCATACAAAAGTGACAACCTTTACTTTTTAACATGCATTTTAGTGACGAAGATTCAATTTGAAGGCATTACATCTAATTTGAATGTTCTAAAAGCAGAATTGAAATTTTTACCGTTGCCAATTTGAGGAAGGTATTGCGTTAGAATTTTTTATAAAATAATTTCCATCCTGTGTCCCGTAACATAAAGCTTCCCAATCGATCGTATATCAATCGCAAGTCTATATGAAATAATGTACTTAAAGGGAAACCAACCCCTGGAATTATTCTGCCCTCATGATATGAAGAAAATTCAGATGAAAAAACTGTGAAAATTTTAGCAAAATCAGACAACCCGTTCAAAAGTTATGAATTTTCAAAGTCACAGAGATTTGACGATCACTGCCGCTCATGGGCATCCGTGCGATCGGCAAATTCGACGGAATCTGTTACGTCACGTCGGACAACCCCTCATTCACTATGTACACAAAACTTCACATTTTCTCATTTTTCTCGGAAAAGTCAACAAATATCATTTTTTGGTTGCGTATAGCATTTCTGTATTGTTTCTGCATGTATTTTGAAAAGATTCATGTTGCAACCCCACTCTAAATTTGACATTGATCATTTTTTAAATATTCTATATATGTACAAGGTGAATGAGGAGTTGTCCGACATGACGTCACGGATTCCGTCGGTTTTGCCGATCGCACGGATCTCCATGTGCGGCAGTGATCGTCAAATCTCGGTGACTTTGAAAATTCATAATTTTTGAACGCGTTGTCCGGTTTTGCTCAAATTTATACAGTTTGTTCATCTTATTTTACTTTATTCAATGAGAGCACGATAATGTCAGGGGCTGGTTCCCCTTTAATTGATTTCAAACCTAATACGCCTCTGAATTGGTTAATAATGAACCTACGTATGTGATTGTTCCAGCAAAGTCCATCAGCATGCAGAGCTTGCCTGAGCCATCCCTGACCTTCCATCGAGGGCCCTCGCGAGGCGTAGCTAGAGAGCGAGAGAGGACGAGTGGGAGCCCGGAGGAGAGGGAGGGAGAGAGAGAAAGAGTGAGAGGGCGAGAGGGGGGAGAGACAAACAGAGAGAAAGAGAGAGAGAGAGAGAGAGGGGAGGAGAGAGAGTGAGAGAGAAGAGGGTGGAAGAAGGGATGGAGGAAGGGAGGGAGAGAGAGAGAGAGAGAGAGAGAGAGAGAGAGAAAGAAAGAGACGACGTGTATCATTCAAATGCAAAAAAAATTACGCCATGAGAAGAAGAACGATGGACCGACCTTTAACGTCACCGTCCGAAAAAAAGTGAACAGGGTCCGGTTGTTCAAAAGGGTCTTAGCTCTCCTATTGAGGATAAAAGCGCTTATCGCGTACTTGTCCGTTTTTCTGGCATTCTAGTTGTTCTCATGACAGCGAGTTTCGATACATCTGTGAAGCTTGAAGAAATTGATTTAGATCTTGATTTTTGTTGAGAAATGAAAGGGAAAAACAAAACTCACAGGCGTATTATATGTTACAAGCTAAAGTTTTGCGCTATTATCAAGACTGTTTTGATTGGTCATTGGTGTATATCGTCGAAATTTTCGCAAGTCTTTAGGTACCACATATCAAGTAATAATTGAAATAACCGTAATTGATTTTGGAAGGTTAAGATTACAGAAAATGACTGTACATTGTTAGCATACAATAGCGCATTTTATCGTTTTGGGATTTTCCTATGTATGGTACTATTTTAATCTTTATTTTCATTTGTTTTGTAAGATTTGTGTCATCATAAATTGCAAGTGGCAAGTATTCAGACACTACAATAAATATTAATAATGTTATACCACCTGCATAAACTTATAAATGAAAGTAGTATACCATCACATAATGTATATCTTTAAGGACGTGTATTGCTCATGAAAAATCATATTCATTAATAATATTAATTTCCCAATCCTTTTGAAAGTATTTATCAATGGAGATGAAATAACTAGTATCAAATGTTTAAAATGATTACAAAAACTTACAGCAATAAGATATCAAAGTTCGAGATAAGTACATGTCACGCCATCACACGTTCCCATAACCTGCCAATTTGCGTAAATATGAATGATTGAAGCAATCATCTTTTTTTTTATAATATATGTTTTAAGTGGTCATAATCTTCTTATTCATTGTCTGATCAATTTTTTTTCTTCAATTCTTTTTTTTAATTTGTGCTTCTCCATTTGCTTACAGGCAATGACAAAAATGTTCATGATTATTGAGAATGGAAACAATTTGGCCAGTGAAATGATTTGTAAAACTCGTATATAAACTGACGTCTATACCGGAATTATCACAGGAGAGATCCTGTTATTCCGTACTAGATGTGATGTGATGTACAGTATTATGATGTGTTTTATTTACGACATATTAACTTATTCACAGCATATCAACAATTAACATATTCATAACGTAATAACATATTCCAAACATATTAACATATTCCAGACATCAGACATATCAACGGCTTAGCGTTTTTGAAAATTAAACACGCTTCCTTGACGCACAAAAAAAGGTAGACTGACGGTTGATGACCCCCCCCCCCCCCCCTTGAGCACAAGCCGAACACCAATCCACCGTCTGATTAGCCTATAGTGTGGGCGCTCGGGGAGCGTTTTTGTTTTGTTTTGTTAATTAAAAACGCAAAGGTGTGAGTCGGCATTCAGATATCCTTTAGAGGGGGGGGGGGCATTTTCTTACTGCTTTGGATGGTAGTTATGTTGATTGCTGTTGATGCCTCAGTCCTGGTAGTTGATGCCGGGGTCATGCTAGCCGAAGTGGTTGTCGATCCACGTCCTGATGACGATGTGCTCTGTCCCGTGGTCGCGGCGGCGGTGGGCGGCATTGTGGGTGCATAAGTGATTGTGATTGACGGGCGCTGTGGTATTGTAGGACTAAGCCACGGGGTGAATGGTACTGTAGCTTTAGACCGACTTGAACCAGTTGATGTCGTAGACCAATGCGTTGTACCTGGCCCAGGACTTACAGATATTGGAACTCGTGCAACAGAGGAACGTGCCAGAGATGCTACTACAAATATAATCAATAAAACATAACAATAATAATAATAATAATAACAATGATAATAATAATAGTAATAATAATACTAATAATGATGATGATGATGATGATGATGAAGATGGTGATGATAATAATAATAATGATAATGATAATGATAATGGTGATAGTAATAATAATAATAATAATAATAATAATAATAATAATAATAATAATGATGATGGTGAAAATAATAATGATAACAACAACAACGATAATGATAATAATAATAATAATAATAATAATAATAATAATAATAATAACAATATATAGCCCTTAATACCTCTGTTATCATGGTTAAGTCTATAAGCGCTCTACAATAATGCAGTACTATTACCCTTGCTTTAGTGGTAGAAGCTTATGAGGCGCTTATGCATTTCAAGGAATATATCCCTACCCGGTAGGCCTATAGCCATTTACCTCACCTGGGTTGAGTGTAGCACAATGTGGATGAATTTCTTGCTGAAGGAAATTAACGCTATGGGTGGGACTCGAACCGTGGACCTCTGTATTACTGGTCGTGAGAGTCAGATCCACTACACCATAACGCTTCCACCAACATACTCGGTACAGGATGAAAAACGCAAAGGCCGACTCACACCTTTGCGATTTTAGCCTGCGTCGGCCCTGCGTTTTTGGAAATTAAAAACGCTTCCTGGACGTGCAGCATACAGTGGACTGACGACGCTCGGCTTGCGTTCAACGAGCGTACGCAGAGCGTAAGTCCACCGTATCACCTGCGTCTTTATGAGTCAAGGGAGCGTTTTTAATTTTCAAAATCGCTGGGCTGATGCAGTCTAAAACGCAGAGGTGTGAGTCGGCCTTACGAATATAATAAACTGAAAACGTAAACACGATGAATCAATAATGGTAGGAGAGGCAGTAAACTCTTAAAAATGGAATATTCTATATTATCAAGTGTACCCATGCACATTCATGCGCATTTGAAATACCTATATCAGTAATATTCTTCTACATCTAGGAAAACTTGCCAGTAATAATAGCATGTGGAGCATTGATGATTGAATTTACGACGTAAAATGAGGCAAACATAACATGCTTTTCATAATTCCTATCAATATGCAATGAAAAGACAAAATACAAACGGACTTACCAAGAGCGAGAAAGAATAGAGCATGTTTCCTCGAAGAGGACGCCATATTTACTGAGGACCAGAATTCGTACCACTTTTATCGTCTCCAAGTCTTTGTTTTAAACTGCAATTTTCTCCAATCTAGCTAATAGACGGAGCAAAATAGACTGACAAGAGCCGCGGAAATATTTCAATGGATATGTCAGCATAAAAAGAATTCATTTACGTGTACTTTCTCGTACCAAAGGTTGACTTTGTATGATAAAATAGACTGGCAAGAGGCGCGGAAATATTGAAATAGATATGACAGCATAAAAAAATAATAATTTACGTGTCTGTACGTTCTCGTACCAAAGGTTGACTTTGTATGAACAAAGCAGTTGCTGATAAGAGGTATGGTTCCACATTTACGTTTATGCCCATTGGAAAATTTTAACGTTTTCATTAATACCGTCAACACATCCCCGATGATCAGTTCGTGTGTGAACAGTCGCGAAATTGTCCCAAAATTTTACTTTCTTGTTCTAGTATAACATAGACAAATAAATTTGGCAAGATTTCAGAAAGAATGGTGGTGAAGTTCCTCAATTGAAATATGACATTGATCCACTTTTAATGAATTTATGTACAAAGTTAATGAGAACTTCTCCATATATTACATTACAGATTATGCTAAAGTTGCCAATTAGAGGATGTCCATTACAGAGTAAATGCAAACTTTGAAAATTATCCGATTTTGCTCAAATTTTCACAGTTTGTTCCTCTTATTTTTCTTCATTTGCTGACAACACAACATTGTCACGATGAAGTTCCCCTTTAACGTTGTTCATGTATGAAATGGTTACTGTTTTATTTTTGAATTTTTCATTTTTTAATTGTTTATTCTTATTGGCAATTTCAATGCTTCTTTGTAATGCTATTGAATTCGGTACCGGCTTGTCATTGTTGTGTCCGCACAGTTGAATACACGGTCTACGGATTTATTGTCTGCGTTCTCGTTAACCTTTTGGAATAGTTTATATCGTGTTATTGTTTATTTTGTTCAATCTGTGAGAGGACAACAAAAGGCATTATTGCTTTGGTCGACCATTCATTGAGAATGAATCGATTTCGCCGTTCGGCGACACATTCTTGTTCACACCACGCATTTATATATTATAAATACATATACATATACATATAAATACACATACACACACACACGCACGCACACACACAAACACACGCATACACACATATACATATATACACACATACACGCACACATACACACATACACACAAACACTCACACACATACCTACACACAGACACACACCTAGACACACTTACACAAAGAACAAATTGAGATGTGTCTGGAAACAAAATTACATCGCCACTATACCCGTACAGTGAATCTTCCAATGATTGTGTTTTGAGTAAAAAGAATTTTTCTGAGATTAGAAATTTATTCATGAAACTTCATTGACATAAAGGAAACCAATATTTGGTTCATATAAAGAAAAATACAATTCTATACATATATATACAAATATCTAATATCATTATATTGAGCAAATTATACAAGTAAGTCAAAAGATATTTAGCAGTGGCTTTGATAACAATTTCTAGTGTAAAAATAAATTATAGAGTCGGCGTCAAATACAGATTCATTTACTTTATTTTGCAAGAGTTTTAAACGTCATTGTCTATATATGTACAGTTTATTATCAGGATTATGGCCTGGATAGATTTACTGAAATGAGTAATTAAGTTTTTACCATCGAGTGTTGTAATTTTGAAAAATTGTTCATTTTTGGTAAGGTCTGAGAACATCATGTAATTTTCTTTCATTTGTTTTTCAACAAATGTAATTTTTCATTTTTTTCGAACATTCTAAAATTGATAAATATCGTCAACGACCTTTCTCATGTCACCCATTGATTGATCGTTAGTTCTGCAGTATGATGAAGGGATGGAAACGTCTAAATGGAATGACGATTTACACTCTACAACACATTTGGAACAAGGGGTGCAATTTTACTATTTGCAACACTGGGGGAGCTTTTTGTGGTGCGTTAGTGCATCTTTTCATAAAAGTACAATTTTGACCTATTCCTCAGGATGCACTAATTTACAAAATATTCATAAAAACGCGAAAATTGTGATATATCACCTTATTCCAAATTGCAACTGAGCTTGTCGCTACTTTCTACCGATGGATGGATTTAATAGATGGACACACAATATAACATAATTACGTAACATTAATGTTGTAATGCTATTCAAATCGGAACCGGCTTGTGATTGGTGTGTCCGCACAATTCAATACACTGCGTGCGGTGCTATTGTCACATGACCCACATTATTTTACCGGAATAGTTATATCAGGGAGGTGACAAGAAAGGAGTGGAATCTCTTCCAATGTTATGTAAATGTACAAGCAATCTGTATAGCACATCAATGGGATTCATTGCATTCCATTATTGTTCACTAAAGCTTTGAAGTTCCATGTGCCGTGCCGCCTTAGCACCAGCAACTTGTCTGTTGTCAGTTAGATGGCTCTAGATCATTTTAATTTTCCCAAATTAGAGGGTTATTTTCGCCCTAAAATAGAAACTGAAAGGGGTGGAATTATCGAAAAACTACAGATTAACAGTTTTTACCAACTTAGAACTTCATTCAACTTAAGATTTTAATGCTTTTGACAGAAAAAGGAAAATTACACCCTCACAAAAATACAATATTTAAGGCTGTTCCGACAATTTGCGCATATTTTACTTTCATAAAATTGAATATGTGACTTCCATTCTACGACATAGTGTTATTCACGAGAGCGTGTTTTTGCGTGTTTCTGGTAATTTTGCACTTTAATAATCACAAATTTTCATGAGGATCCATTCGCTGGTTCCCGTTATGGCGTAATAGACAAACGAGATGAAATGTATTTAATGACACGGCGAACTGATGCATTGTATGATTACTTTACGCATCTAATTTCCTCGTCCAAGCAACGCATTAGCTCTTTTGTCTTTAACACCTGGATAGCAAGTGCCTACAAGCACCTGGCACTTTGTCGGCTCGCTACATGGGGACAAAGAGACCAGAGAATGTCCTCTCCTTTCATGACAATTCCCTGGTTATATCGTGTTCGTAATACATAGACTCCGTTTGTATGAACTTTGGAAACGTATCTATGCACATTTATACCCGTTGAGGGAGAAGTAACCCATAGGAAAATGTAAGTCAAAGTATCCGCTTGGGACTAACGGCAGGTGTGATATTTTAATGTCCATCCGTCAATATGAGCGGTCAACAGCTCAGATGTTAGAGCGTCCAGCTTGGAATAAAGCAACCATCCTGGCGAGAATGAGGTTCCCATCACTACCCCGGTTTTTTTTTTTTTTTTTTTTTTTTTTTGTTTTGGGGGGCTAGTTCATTTCTCCTTTGCATGTAGCTTTTTTTTTTTTTTTTTTTTTTTTTTTAATAATAATTGTCAGAATCTAGGGGAAGATTTATGAAAAGATACAATATTGCAATCTAAAATTGCTCCCGGGTTGCATTGTTTTCTTAATGTGAATTATGTAATATTCGCTAGTAAAATATCATCAGTTCATTAAGAATTATGACAAATCTTACTACCCATAGTAGTATTCGACGAGGGACCAGTTTATATTTTTAAAATTAAAAGAGCACTATCTGTCAATCTCAACTGCTCAAGGAATGGTGAATACAAAACTACATGTATATATCATGTCATATAATGATTACGAAACACACATATTATGTGCAATATATATATTTCTGTTTAGAACAAAGTAAATTTCTAATTGTACATCTGTGTAAAGAAAAATACGGCAACACTAAATGTCTATCTATCTATCTATCTAGCCTGTTTCACTCCACTGCTGAAGGAAGGCCTCCTCATCAATTTTCCATCTCTTTCGATCTTGTGCTACTCTTTTCCATGTGGTGACACCACATAATTCTTTGAGGTCGTCCATCCTTCTCCTGCTTTGTCTGCCTCTTCTCCTGGTGTGTTGCCTTGGGGTCCAATCCGTTATTTTATGTGTCCATCTGCTATCTCCTCTTCTTGCTAAGTGCCCTGCCCATCTCCATTTCTTTGATTTTATTTCTTTTACAATATCTTGAACTGCTGTTTTCATCCACAGATCTTGGTTTCTAATTATGTCCTTTTTTGTTAGTCCAATCATAATTCTCTCCATTGCCCTCTGAGTAACTCTCAGTTTTTTCTCCATCTTTTTCGTTGTGGTCCATGTTTCTGCTCCATATGAGAGCACAGGAAGAATGCACTGATTGAAAATTTGTTTCTTCAGGACAATTGGCAGCTTATCATCCCTGAAGATGAAGTTGAGTTTTCCAAACTTTACCCAAGCTAGCTGAATTCTTCTATTTACCTCTCCTAGTCTGTTGCTTCATTTTCCATGGAAATCTTCTTGCCTAAGTATATGTAACTGTCAACCTTTTCAATTGGGTTTCCTTGTAGTGTGATCGTGTGGGTTTTCAGATTGTTACTCATCATCACTTTTGTCTTTTTTATGTTCATTTTTAATCCAGCCTTTATGCTTTCTGCGTTCAGCTCTTGGATCATTTGCTCAAGTTCCTGAGGTTTGTGGCTTAGAAGTAAGATGTCATCAGCGAATCGTAGATGTGTGAGGTGCTCACCATTAATTTCAATGCCGAAAGTGTGCTATTCAAGTTTTCTAAAGATATTTTCCACGGTTGCAGTGAAGAGTTTGGGAGATATCGGATCACCTTGTCTCACTCCTTGCATCAATCTAAAGGCATCTGCTGTCAAGATGAATTCTTGCAGTTGGGTTCTTATAGATGGCTTTAACCAGACGGATGTATTTTCCATCAGAAACCTGTGATTCTAAAGCATCGAATAATGATTGGTGATCAAGTTTGTCAAAAGCCTTCTCATAGTCCACAAATAAAGCTAAGACAAACGTCAAAGCGGTACTCCTTCGCCTTCTCGATGAGTTGGCTTAAGGTATGAAGATGGTCTGATGTTCTGAAGCCAGCACGGAAACCTGCTTGTTCACAAGGTTGGTTTTCATCCAGTTGCCTCTCCAACCTTGCTAAAAGAATTCTTGTATAGACCTTGTAGATATGTGGGAGAAGCCTGATCGGACGATAATTCTTTATGTCCGTCTTTTCCCCTTTCTTGAAGAGTATGATTATTTTCGCTTCGTTCCACTGTGTTGGTATTTCTCTTTCTCTCTATTGTACATCTTTCAAAATAAGATAAACGACAAGATAAAATGCATCCTCTTCTCATCTCAACTGAAGTTGGAATACGCTGGAGACCTCCGTTGTCGTTGTCGTTGTTTCACCACGTAGCAACTCGTTACTACGATGCCGGCCACGACTGCTATGATACCGATGCCTATCGCCACGATGATTCCGGTGGGTGCGCTCTCACTCCGCCCACTGCCACAGTTGAAAACTAGTGAGATGTGCGGAGTTGGGAGGGTGAGAGGGGGAAGGGGGTGAAAAAAGTGATGCGGGTTGGAAGAGAGAGAGGGCAGAGAGAGGGAAAGAGAAAGAGGGAGGGAAAGGAAGAGAGAGAGAGAGAGAGAGAGAGTGACAGGGGGAGAGAGAGAGAGAGGAGGAAGGCGTGAGAGAAAGAGAAAAAAGGGGAGGAAGAGAGAGAAGATGAGGATAAGAAGGAGAGAGAGAGAGAGAGAGAGAGAGATAGAGAGAGAGAGAGAAAGAGAAAAAAGGAGAGGAAGATAAAGGAGATGAAGATAAAAGTGATGGGGGTTGGAAGAGATTATGGGACGGGAAGAGAGAGAGAGAGAAAGATAGAGAGAGGGGGAGGAGGGGGACATGGAAGAGGGGGAGAGAGAGGAGCGGTTTTGAAGGTGTTTGGAGAAAAGGTTGGAAAGATAGGTGAGAGGGAGAGAGAAATATTTAGAAAAAAAGAAAGAAAGTGGAAGGGAGAGAGATAGAGAGAGAGAGAGAGAGGTATAGATAAAGAGGATGAAAAGAAAAGTGGTGGGCTTGGAAAAGATAAGAGGACGGTTGGAGAGAGGGAGGGAGGAGGGGAAGAGGGAGAGAGAGAGGAGGGTGGATGAGAGAGATACGGAAAAGGACAAGGAAAGATAGGTTAGAGGGAGGAAGAAAGTGGGCAAAGGGAGGGAAAAAAAGAGGGAGGTGGGAGAGGGAGAGAGAGAGAGAAGTGGGGGAAGGTGCGGCAAGAAAAAGGTAAACAAATTTTACAGATATCATTTATAAATAAATCTACGCTCAAATCAACCTTTACTATTTTTATCCGAAGATTAGTCGATCCTCTTTCGTTTTCATTATCAATTCAAAAAACATGAGTAGGTCTATATGTCGGAACGTGAAATTAAACACAAATCAAATGAAATTATAGACAGTTACATTGACGTCACAGAAAGACAATACCAGTTGAATGTAAGCACTGAATATTGACATAAGATCTGTCATAGTTTCATACAGTTCACGAACTTTAATATTCCATACATTTTATAATGAAATGCGGACTATGGTCACTTTTATGATAACTAAATATGTCAAAATATTTGCATTGAACTCATGACGTATTTTCTGATAGTCATTGAGCTAACATTTTGTTTCCTTTTCACAATCACTGTTGCTTATATTTTTATACTTATGTTAGTCCCAAATAAATCGAAATAATTCTAATGTATATAAAGCTTTTAAGGTCCATTTTGGTGACGGTATAAATAAACATTTAAATTGCCTCTATTGTACAAATGTATAATTTTCATAATAGAAGTGGATCGAAAAGTTTCCTTATTCGTTCCTAAAAAAAATCGATAAATTTCTGTAAATTCACACGGTTGACTGAGCAAAGCTAGATCCCGTAAAAGTGTTGAGATTATTCTGTCGTTAGTGGTGTTGCTTAAAAGTTTAAATTGATCGCAAGTTGCAGTTGATCGAAACGCGCAAATCCAAATCGTTGTAAATTCGTGCTCGAGTTAAAATGTGCGTTACAATTTGCAGTATGATCAATTGCAAATTTTGAACAACACCCCCTAAGAATTACTAGTTCTATTCTTGTTTTATTCACTAAACATATGATATATCAATTGTTCTTACTTGTTCCCAAATTATCTCCTCCTTTGGTTCTCTTGACAAAAGGTTGGAATGTTGGGTTGACTAAGTTGACTGTAAAAGCACCGAGAGTTGTGTTGAAAGTGTCACAATAATAGTAGTCCCCATAGGGAACGGCAAAGAAGTCATACTGAAGCCCTTCATAGACAACCATCACTGGAAGGTGAGAAAAGATGATGATGAAGAAGATATTCATAAGCTGTTCAAGGTAGAATAGGAATAGGTGATGTCTTGGCCCGACAGAGCGATCATTCTAAAAGCCGAAGAGTGCCGAAGGGTAACCTTTTGGCATTCTTCGGCCCTTTTGCGTTGAAAGTGTCACAATAGTAGTAGTCCCCATATGGAACAGCGAAGAAGTCATACTGAAGCCCTTCATAGACAACCATCACTGAAAAATTAGGAAAGATGATGATGAAGAAGATATTCATAAGCTGTTCAAGGTAGAATAGGAATAGGTGATGTCTTGGCCCGACAGAGCGGTCATTCTAAAAGCCGAAGAGTGCCGGAGAGTGTCGAAGATTGCCGATGAATAACTTTTCGGCATTCTTCGGGACGTTTTTTTTTTATTCTTCGACCATTCATTGCACGGTATACAGTGGTATATACGAAATCGAATGGCGAAATCCTTTTTTTTTGTGCCTTGGTCCTACAGAGCGGTCATTCTAAAAGCCGAAGTGTGCCGGAGAGTGCCGAAGACTGCCGAAGAGTAACCTTTCGACATTCTTCTTCGGGACTGTTTCGAACTCTTCGACACTTTTCAACCTTTTGAAAACTAAACACATTTTTATTGTCATGGAATGTTTATTATCATTATCATTATTATTATTATTTACTACCAACTTACACTTTTTTTGCCTCATACACCCTTTAGGCCCCAGTCACATACAAGCCTGGGCGGTGTTTCATCAAGTCGTTCTTAAAGTTACGCACGACTTTACGTTCGACTGGTATCAGTTCTTGCGCTGAATGCGCGTTATTAATGTGTACCATTACGCACAAGAAAGGGTACAAGTCGAACGTAAAGTCGTGTGTAAAGTCTTTCTTATCTTGGTGAAACACCTCCCAGGAAGCAACTCGATCGAACACGAATTTTTGTCAGTTCATAGTTAACTATCTCCGAACAAAGAGTCGCGTTCAATCGTGTTGCTTCCGGAATCCTATAATGTAAAAACGCTGGTGTTAAATTTAACACCAATCGGAATCTATATAGGACCACACCAGAAATGTGTTAAAATAACACCAAGGTGTAATCAAATCAATGTATTTCAACACTGACTGATGTTGTACAGGGCCTTAAACAACACCAGTTGGTGTTGGAATATATTAAATGGATTCCAAACTGGTGTTATTTGAACACTTTCCTGGTGTGGTCCTAAATAGGTTCCAGTTGGTGTTAAATTCAACACCAGTGTTTTTGTAGTGTATGATTGGGGTTTTAAGTTGTTACTTGTACCTCCATGATCGTACCAGGCCATAGACATTCCTTTTAGTTTGTACGAATCACCCGCGTCTCCAAACATCAGAGTGAGCTCCCAAACATTAGAAGAGTTTGGGACATCCAAGACAAACTGTGAGTCACAGGTTGATTTCGAAGTTGTAGAAGATGCTACTATTGGCTGCTGATAGACTCGTCCCTGCGTTTTCTGGAGAGGGGAAGAGAGAGAGAGAGAGAGAGAGAGAGAGAGAGAGAGAGAGAAAGAGAGGGAGAAGAAGAGAGAGGAGGAGGAGAAGAAGAAGAGATTGAGAGGGAAGAAGAAGAAGAAGAAGAAGAAGAAGAGAGAGAGAGAAGGAGAAAAGAGATAGATAGAAAGAGAGCGAGATGGAGAGACAGAAGAAGTATAAGAAGAAGTAGAAGAAAGAGAAAGAGGAAAAGAAAAAGAAGAAGAGATAGAGAGAGAAGAAAAAGAAGAAGAAGAAGAAGAGAAAGAAAGAGAAGAAGAAGAAGAAGAGAGAGAGAGAGAGATAGTAAGAAAG
Source organism: Temnopleurus reevesii (assembly GCA_036244855.1). Taxonomy (NCBI): domain Eukaryota; kingdom Metazoa; phylum Echinodermata; class Echinoidea; order Temnopleuroida; family Temnopleuridae; genus Temnopleurus; species Temnopleurus reevesii. The sequence continues at coordinate 48,043 of BQKZ01002881.1, read as the reverse complement.
AGAGAGGGAGAGAGAGAGAGATTTTGATTTTGTTCTTCAAACAATTCAGAACCACGTTTTAGTAAAACCCGCCTCCAACCCCGGTTTGGTATATATTTTTTTCACTTCATGAGCAGAAGAGCGCATGCGCTCTAAATCACGTCTTATGAACGACGGTTTAAACTTAACTTGGAAAAACTATTTTAAAGCCCGTGTATTGTTTTGGTAAAGATTAAAGAAATGTGAATTTTGGGGATATATACCATGACATATAGTTTGTATACACATTTCAAGATCATAGCATAATTTTATACGAGCGAATTCTTTTGAAAATTNCGCAAGTAAGATTTTATACCTTTAGCAAAGTTGTCTCGTGTGCAGTCATGCGCGCAAAAATATCAATAAAAATGGTACCAAAATATTCTTTGGAGAATACTCTATCAGGATATACCATCGAATTTGGGATTATAACTCTATGTTTTGAAGAGGACGGCATTAAAGTTGGAGGACATTTTTTTTTACTCACTCTGTATAGTGGTATATACGAAATCGAATGGCGAAATCCTTTTTTTTGTGCCTTGGTCCTACAGAGCGGTCATTCTAAAAGCAGAAGAGTGCCGGAGAGTGCCGAAGAGTGCCGAAGACTGCCGAAGAGTAACCTTTCGACATTCTTCTTCGGACCTTTTTCGAACTCTTCGACACTTTTCAACCTATTGAAAACTAAACACATTTCTAGTGCCATGGAATGTTTATGGAGATTGGTTTATGTTTATTACCAACTTACACTTTTTTTTTTATCTCATACACCCTTTAGGCCAAAGTCACACACAAGCCTGGGAGGTGTTTCACCAATATAAGAAAGACTTTACGCACGACTTTACGTTCGGCTGGTACCCCTTCTTGCGCGTAATAATTCATAATAGTGCGCGCATACAGCGCAAGAATTGATACGAGTCGAACTTAAGGTTGTTCTTAAAGTTACGTACGACTCGATCGAACATGAATCTTTTCAGTTCATAGTTAACTATCTCCGAACAAAGAGTCGCGTTGAATCGTGTTGCTTCCGGAATCCTATAATGCAAAAACACTGGTTTTTATCGGAATTTATATAAGACCACACCAGAAATGTGTTAAATAACACCAAAGTGTAATAAAATCAATGTATTTCAACACTGACTGGTGTTGTCCAGGGCCTTAAACAACACCAGTTGGTGTTGAAATATATTAAATGGATTCCAAACTGGTGTTATTTGAACACTTTCCTGGTGTGATCCTAAATAGGTTCCAGTTGGTGTTAAATTCAACACCAGTGTTTTTGTAGCGTATGACTGGGGCTTTAAGTTGTTACTTACCTCCATGATCGTACCAGGCCATAGACATTCCTTTTAGTTTGTACGAATCACCCGCGTCTCCAAACATCAGAGTGAGCTCCCAAACATTAGAAGAGTTAGGGACATCCAAGACAAACTGTGAGTCACAGGTTGATTTCGAAGTTGTAGAAGATGCTACTATTGGCTGCTGATAGACTCGTCCCTGTGTGTTCTGGAGAGAGGAAGAGATAGAGAGAGAGAGAGAGAGAGAGAGAAAGAGAGAGAGCGAGAAGAAGAGAGAGGAGGAGGAGGAGAAGAAGAAGAGATAGAGATGGAAGAAGAAGAAGAAGAAGAAGAGAGAGAGAGAGAGAGAGAAGAAGAAAAGAGAGAGAGAGAGTGCAAGCGAGAGAGAAGAAGTATAAGAAGAAGAAGAAGAAAGAGAGAGGAAAAGAAGAAGAAGAGAGAGAGGGGGAGAGAAAGAGAGAGAAGAAGAGAGAGAAGGAGGAGAAGAAGAAGATATAAAGAGAGAAGAAAAAGAAGGAGAAGAAGAAGAGAGAGAGAGAAGAAGAAGAAGAAGAGAGAGAGGGGAGAGGGAGAGAGAGGGAGAGAGAAGAAGTATAAGGAGAAGAAGAAGAAGAAGAAGAAGAAGAAGAAAGAGAGAGAGAGAGAGAGAGAGAGAGAGAGAGAGAGATTTTTGAGATTTGTTTGAATCTACGTAGTAAACGCGCCCCCGGCCCCGGTTTGGTATATTTTGTACTTCATGAACACAACAAAGCATGTGCTCTAAATTATGTTTTTGCATAAATAAACTTAATTTGGAAAAACTATTTTAACAATACTCATTTCACTAATTCCATCCAACTTATACTACTCATCTAGTCATTCTGACTAGTTCATTGTAATAACATGTAAATTAAAGTTTTCTTTTTCTCTTAACAGAGTTATAATCATATGGAAAGCCGGGGTAAGCTCGCTATTCGTAAGAACTGCTATACATAAGGATCAATGACTCATAAGGACCGCTATTCATAACATGTACATTCCTATACCCGAAGGGTCGCTATTCATAAAGTGAAAAGAGGGTCACTATTCATGAAGGCATAAGGAAAATTATTCATAAGGATCGCTATTCATAATAGGAAAAGAGGGTCGCTATTCATAATACATAAGGATCGCTATTTATAATAACTCATAAGGGTCGCTATACATAATTCAGAAAGAGGTTCGCTATCTATAATAACAAATAGGGGTCGTTATTCATAAAGGTCGCTTTTCATAATGGGAGAAGAG
>BQKZ01002881.1:32288-45000 GCA_036244855.1 Temnopleurus reevesii | reverse complement strand
GGAAAGCCATCAACCCCACAATACACACGCTCTATTTTAGCATAATGATTATATTTGTATCCGATACGGATTGTGATGTGAATCGCTTTCCATAACCACTTTGAAACGTGACAGTGATCTTACGTGTGTGAATGTCCCACTGAAGTCCATCAGCATACACAGCTTGCCCGAGCTATCCCTTACTTTCCACCGAGGCCCTTCGCTAGGTGTGGATGTCAATGCTAGAAGTACAAAAAAATGATACAAACACTGTAAAAACACGATATAAATTATTTCCGCAAAATAAATTGGGTCATGGACAACAAAGCCGTACGCCGGGTATTGAAACTTTGCGGACACAACAATAACAAGCCGGTTCTGATTTGAATAGCATTGCAAAAGAGCATTGAATTAGCGTTCGTCTTATTTTTTTGGGGAAATACATTATGTCGGGTTTAAAATAGATTTGTAAAAATTCGAGCGCAAAAAACACATTCAAATTTTGCTGGCTTTAATAGCAAAGGAGGTGAAGTAATCCAATGGACGATTTTATAAAGCAATTGAATTGCTTTATATTTGCTCATTTCACATTTGAGTAACTTATACAACTTACACCGTTTTTTTTCTTTTAATTTAAAGAAGTTCTCAGTCATCTTTTGGAAGTAAATGTAATACATCCGATATTAATTTTCAACTGCTTAAAACTCATAATAAAAAAATGCTGCGAACTGTCAATATTTGATAATGCATGTGTTCCGGCTTCGGACTAACAATTCGTGTTGAATCGTGCTCAGTCGGGGTTTCTATGTGACTGGGGCATTATGCTCACTGGTAGGGGTGGTCATCCTCTCGGTGATTGTTGTTCCTGTGGTGGTAGGTGATGTTGAGATGCTGTTGTCTGTGGTTGCGGTGGTGTTGTCTGTAGTTGCCGTGGTGTTGTCTGAGTTTGCGGTGGTGTTGGGTGTGGTTAACGTGGTGTTGGGTGTTGTCATAGTGGCGTTGCTTGTGGTTGCGGTGCTTGTTGGCACATCGAAGTTTTGGCTTGGTTCACTGGTCATGTTGCTTGAAGCCATTGTGGTTGCATTGGTTGTAGCAACTGAAGTCGTGTTGCTTGTCGGACTTGAATGGACAGTTGTTGCGCATTGAACAACAGAGGACAATGCCAGCGTTGTCACTGGAAATTGAAACAAGCAAAAAAATGCGTCTGTCAGAAATATTTTTTTTTTGTAAATAGCACATTAAATTCTTGCTTTCAAATGAAACACCTTATGGAAACAAAATAAGGGTTTTATAAGGAAATAAACACACGTAGATAATTGAAAAAAAAACACAATAGTTAGCGTATAAACAAACGGGATTATTTGAAAGATTGTGGAATAAATTATTTAACATGTTCTTGCCCTATATGCCAACATGGATATACATTGATTCATAGTACGTTTCCTAGATTCTGTGAAACAAAAACCATAGGCTTACCAGGGTAGGAACCGTACACACGACCTCCTGATACTACCTGATGTCTAAAAAAGCGCCTCACCACTAGACCAATCACAAGCGCGATAACTGCAATATGTTCATTGGAATAAATTAACACCTATTATCCGTCGCCTGTCGTCCCTAAGTCATTTCAAAACTGCATTAAAAACACATTGCTTTCTTAAGAGTTCTCTGCAATAGATTAATTCTGACGTGTTATTTCAAGTGGTTTATTAGTTCAATTATTTTTTTGTAATGTATTGTTTTTGTTCGGCGACATGAGTGTCAGAGCCTGGCTAATACCGGCGCCTTTTAAGTACTCATATTATTATTATCATTATCATAGTAGCTGCAGATACTGCGTAATTATCACTGTAATGATTTTCCTAGTCATCAAAAGATCGTGTGGGTTTGATTCATACCACGGTATGAATGGGAAATTATCTCGGACACGCACGTTAAATTGGTGTTTATCCATGTTGGGATGAAGGCATGGATTTCTTCAATAATCAGCATTTCAATCGATTCTAGAATGCTCCAAATATACAAATGAAAGAATTACCCTTCTAAAGTTAACAAAAAATGCACGAATTTCTTAAACCATACCAAAAAAGAACAGTTCATGTTGTTGTTGTTGTTGTTGTAGGTTTTGGCACCTTTGACACAAAAGGTCCTGTGTGCCAGTCACTGTAAAAGTCAGTCGTAGAAAGTCATAAGGTGAGGTCAAAAAAATTTAATATACATGTATATATGTACGCATTTGAGCGAGCGTCCTCTCCATGTATCAGTTAGTAACATTCAACATAAAGAGGTTACTACCTATAGAGGTTCACTACTATTTCATTAAAATCATGAAATTCTATAATGAAAACTTTATGGCTCATTTCAGTAACTTCAACAAGACAATAATGAATAGACGAGGGGAGTTTTTTTTCACATGCTTATGTTGTTTCATCATTTGTAATCAAACCATTGCTACTTTTGTATAATTTGCTTAATATAATAAAGTGCTTATGAACAAAACGTAATATGAACAGAATGTTGACTATTCAAATGAATTTTAAATGAAGTTTAAATGAATTTAAAAGCAAAATTCCAATCGATTTCGTGAATGACGACTGAATTGTGAAACAGCTAACTTTTAGGGTCACAAAAATAGATCAAACAATGTTCAATGTACACCAGTGCTTGGCTATATCTCGTCTTGCAAATAACATTATGACCCTGGTTTCATGTCTTTGTTTACTGCTTGTATACCCTCCCATGTCACAAGTATTGCAACATATCCAAACTATGTTCGTTTCACATTGATTCACCTGTCTATAATCGTTTATATATTTCTTAAATGTTAAAAAAAATCATAAATATTAAATGGTGATATTAAGTATTTTTAGTCGACCCTCCGTTTCCAGTCACATCGTTATATTTGTCAGCACTTATCAATTGATATATGTGATAATATGCAATGTTCGGCATCATTTTATTAAAAATGTACCTCATAAGTTCGTTTCACTATAATAGTCTGTGTATCATGATTGAATTTATATGTTGTAACTGATTTCTATTATAATTTGATTTGATCGGAAGATAAACCGAGCTGACTGTATTAACACTTTATTATACGGTATACATAATTTTTCTCTTCTCCTTGAAAATTTCGTAAATAATTATCCCCAGAATTATTTTCCCCTATTCTTTGTGCCTATACATTCATCTGTTATGAATTATGTTACTGTAATTTTCTCTGGAATCTAACTAACGTTCATCATTCATCGTCTGCCTGATCGGTATGAATAAAGTAGAAGAACGTAAGTGAGAGAGTAATAAAATTAATGATATAATTTGAGAAAAACTGATCTTATAATTAACAAATAAAGATTATTCCATTAAAATGGAATATAATGACAAGGATGAATATACTTACACAGTCCCCAAAAGAGCACAGCTGATGAGGATGCCATATTCGAATACAAATTTATCTCCTTCAAATTTCACTTCAAATTGCAATATTTTCTTCAAATCTTTCTTAATCGAGTCCGTAGCCGAACAGGCAGCTATAACACTGACACAGAGAGCTGACTAGAAGGCATTTTATACCAGGCAAATCACAGCCAGTTTGAATTTGTTTGCAGTTTAAAAGCAACTGAGTAATAAAGGGAAACTACGTCAGAGCGTTTACGTGCCAAACATGCCAAAGGTCGATTCGCTCTGAATATTTGATTGTTTAGAGCCCGGCGCACACTGGGCGTTGGGTGAGCTTTTCATGCAATGTCCATGTAACGTAGGTACTCACGTTGTCACTAGTCTACACCATGAATATCAATTCAGATCTTCTTCAAGATCGTCTTCTACAAAAAAAGCCCTTTCACCTCCCAGTAATACACATTTGAATGGGAAATCTATTCTAGATTTGAGGCGTACAAAAATTTACTACGTTACATGGACCTCATATTGCTTTTGCCCGTACAAGAAATTGTCAGGAGGAAGGAAGGACGGAAAACAGGTGTAGCCGGAGAAGATAAAATGATAAGAAGGAAAAGCTTGAGTTGGCCCAGCGTTGATTTTTATTATTATTAAAATCGCTCCCGGAGCGCATAACATACGCTGATCGGACGGTGGACTGACTTTCGGGTTACGCATAAGGAGCGTACGCCGAACGTCAGTCGGCCGCATAACCTGTGTCTTTGTGCGGCTAGGGAGTATTTTTTTAACGCTGGGTCGATGCAGGCTTAAAACTCAAAGGTGTGAGTCACCCTTTAGCAACGCAATTTGCTGACAAAAATAACAATTGAAAAGTAAATATCCCGCATCAAACTAATCTAACGTAATTTGTGACTTTTGTTAACCATTTCTATTTCTAGCTCTTTTATTTTATTTAACAAGAAACCGAAATTGAAACAAAATCGAAACCGTTTTAACAAATTTGTTTGAAAAGAAATCGAAAACGCGCTTATTCTTTTATTCTTTTGCTCTGTTTTGAAATGCATAATTATATACTTTTGTTTGAAATAGATTGTGCAATATGTATTTTAAGCGCTTAACCGATTGGCAAATGGATATTGTGTACAAAAGTCCTAATGCTCACCGGAAGGAAAACCGTTATTGCTTTTTGCGTTACATTATTATATACGGTACGATGTGAAATACTTCTGGACATGTTTATATTTTCCATTGTAGAATCGTCTTCCTAAGGACATTAGGATTTCACAGAATTACCATATTATTATCATATTCCGGAACTGTAAGAAGGCAGGCGCTCCCGTAAACAATTTGTAGGAATTTAATGTCCAAGGCTTTTCGCGACCACCTCATACCCAGATTGTAGTTGACTTTGATAAAGACTTTTATTTCATTTTTTGCACTACTTTAGTGTGAAAGTTACAGTGAGAAAGTGGTGTTCCTATACGTACCTTATAAAATAACGCAAACCGGTTTGGACCTCTCAGAACGCTACACTGCAAACACGCTGGTGTTCGATTTAAAGGGAAATTACACCCAGACAATAATGTACGGTCAGTAAATGAAGAAAAATCAGATGAACAAACTCTGAAAATTTGAGCAAACTCTGATAATCCGTTCAAAAGTTATGAATTTTTAAAGTTATAATTTCCACCTGTGGTGAGCATCCTTGAATTGGCATGCGTATAGCTAATTAGCATAATCTGTGATGTCATACATGGAGAACTCCTCATTCACTTTGTATATATAAATTTATTGAAAATGGATCAATATCATATTTCAAATCAGGAATCAACACCGTTCTTTCTGGAATGATTGCAGAATTGATGTGGCTATCATATATTTGACAGAAGAAACAAAATTTTGTCTACTTTTCTGGAAAAGAGGAAAATGTAAAATTTTGTGTACAAAGCGAATGGAGAGCTCTCCATGTTGGCAGCCATTTTGTTTTTGTACGTTTGCCAATTTAAGGAGCCCATGAGGGGTGTAAATCAAAACTTTGAAAATTCATAACTTTGGAATGGATTGTCTGATTTTGCTCAAATTTTCACAGTTTGTTCATTTTATTTTTCTTCATTTAATGATAGCAATTTAATGTCTGAGTGTAATTCCCCTTTAACATCAGCCGGAATCTGCAGTGTTAAAATATCAACCGTTTGGAATCAAATGAATACATGTATATTTAAACTGCGACTAGTTTTGTCTAGGGGCTTACCACCAGTGGATGTTTAAATAGATTAAATTGATTACAAACACTTTATTGGCGATGTCCTATATAGATTCCTGCTGGTGTTAAATCTAACACCGGCGTTTTGCAGTGCACTTTTGATTTTAAAGCAACACCTTCAGTATTATACTGTAATTATACCATCTATGTGAATATATATTTAAAAAAATAGTATCAAAACAAAAAGTATTTGTTTTGTCGCTTATTCTGATATTTGACATGTTTATCATCGAAGATAAAAAGACCATTTTCAATGATTTTCGGAATCCACCGCTGAGAAAAGAAGAAACATTGTACTTTAAATCTGGAAAGTAAAAACGATCAAAGTTCCCTGCAATATCTCGTGACGCTCTATGCACATCTCTTCACGGGCGCGTGATTTGGCTGCTTGGGGTGCCGATCAAGAACAAGAATTGTGAGAAAAGACGATGGGGGCAAAAAGTGGAAATTCTTCGCTTCAATGCTTGTCACGGTCCTACTTGAAACTACGCTTTATCTTTTCTGATTCAAGATGCATTTTACCTTTCGACTGTCATCTGCGACGATTAAACTCGAAAACTTTGAGATATTTATTTATAATGTGTGTTTTTTATGTTTTATTAAGTTGCAACCAATTGCAGGTTGCAATTGATCGCCAAGCGCCAGCCAAAAGTATTGTCAACCGCACAGACAATGCCCGAATGAAAATGCGCGTTCTAATTTGTAACTAATTTGCAGTTGCAAATTAGTAGCAACACCCCCTAAGTATGCTGAAATAAAGCATGAACACACAAAAATCATATGTAATCGAGTTATTACACATTGAGAGAAAGGGTGTTTCTTTACACCTTAGAGGGTGCAAAGCAATGCAACACTGGGAGTACATTTCAGGATGCAATATTGCACCTTTTTTGTAATAGTGCAACATTCAACCACCGTTGTGCAGTTGTGGGGTTCAAACATGAGAGATCACTTTAAGGAAACGCAGGCGATTTACCGACCGAGCTGATCGCTGCTTTCAACCGATGGATTTATAAGACACCAAACATAGACTCCGATCAGTCAACAATGACAATTCATTTCCCCCTGAAAATGTATCAAAGTTTTCACTTGTAGCTATAGACAGTTCTATAATGTCCCTGATGTCTGTAAGTTCCTCATTCAATAGGAGCCGTTAGACAGCTCAGTCGGCAAATCGTCTGCCTTGAAATGAAGCGGTTATTCGTGACACGTGTTCGAAGCCCACTGCTACCTTTTGTAAAATCATGAGGTTCCTAGACCGAGACCGACCGAGACCGCGCGAGGCCGGAAAAAACCGGTCTCGAAACGTCAATTACTGAATATAGCGTATCTACTTTCTTATGTTTGTATGCACTTTTCCAGTTTACATATGATATTCAAATATCCATCAAAATTGTAGCGTCCATGGTATAACGCGTAAATTACAGAATCCATAGTTATGCAATACTTTTTCAAAGACAGGAACACAAACAAATAAATGAGGAGAGGAGAAAAAACGAAGAATGGGACTAGGAAGCCCGAGAAAAGAAGAAGAAGGAGGAGGACGAAGAAGAGGAGGACGAGAAGAAGGAGGAGGCATTGGACAAAATGGCAATTTACCACATCCCCATACCTCACTAACGTAACATGCATGGGATTGTGCCTTGCGTATCTCCCATTTGAGACTTTCTGGCGCTCAGTAAACGCTCTATTCCACATTTGCATTTGTAGCCATTGTCTGACCAGCGATCACGAAATTTGAAAGACGCTCAGTGAACGCAGAACTCCGGAGGAAAAACGTTTGATGCTAACGCGTGCGTACGTCGAACGCCATCCGACAGCCTTCAATGTCGGTCAAATATGTCCCTTACAGATTTCTGCGACCAAGGGGCGTCTTTCAAATTTTCATGAAGTTTGGCAGACGTTGGCTATAAACGCAAAGGTGTGATGGAGGCCTTCAGCTCCACCCCACAATCTCGGGTTTCAGATCCAGTTGAGGACTCTGTGTTCAGTCAGCACCCATCTCGGCATGTTCTCTTGCACCAAACACTCATAGAGGCGCAATCCGAGGGATAAGCATGACCAGAAGGTTATGAAAGGACTCTGTGGTTGAGTGCTACGCAGCTCCTGTGTGTTCAGTGTAAGAGAATATGCAAAGGTGGGTGGTATCAGAACACATAGTCCTCAACTGGACTAGTTTCAGATTTGAATCGTATCGTCTCAACCCAACTCTGAGCGCCAAACCTCAAACAACGGTCTGTCTTCTCACCAGTAAACTGCCGACCCATCATTTTCCAAGGTCTTCAATTCTTTCTGTTTCCACATCGAGTGAAAATTATTACATCTTAGCGAGAGTTTTGCCGCAAAATAATTACACTTTTGTTACTAGTAATTTACGAACTTTATTGGGTTGTTTTGACAACAATTGGGAATAATCGAAAGAAAGTTTCGCCACCATTTTGGACACACTTCGTCAACATTTTGCCATTTTCTTTGCAAACAAAGGTGAGTGTATCAAAATGTTTTTCCGATTTTGTTGTTATAATTAGTTTGTTTAAATAAGGCATGTGTAATTTCAATAAAGGTTTAGAGTGTGCTTTGCTTAGATATTTTGTTTGACTTTAATGTTTCCGATCAGTGTCTCCGATTATTTTGTTTGTAAATCAGATTATTCTCAATTACTTTGATTTAGTAGATTGTTTTCTGAATACTGGTAAAAAATATTACTAAACAAACGCGTTACTTTGCTACTCATAATCCCCAAACACGTCGAATTTTTATAGACATATTTCCATAGGAAATAGGAAATATAGGAAAAGTTCTTTTGAACATGTCGAACAGGTCGTTTTTTTTTTTATCAGAGAGATGTTTTTATTTAAATAAAAAAAAGCGATTTTTTAAAAAATTTTGTTGAGAAAAGTTGTATTCAACCAGTCGGAGAGTTACTAATAGTAAATGCAAAGTCACACATTTCACTATTAAATTGGTATAAAAATTTATTTCAATGTTTAGAAAATGACCATTTGAATCAGTTGAACATTCCATAACCATTATTCAGGAAATATGCGCTCCTTGCTGATAATCTCATGAAATTTTATTTTTAAACATATTTTGCATTACTCAGCTGTGACAAATTTGGCTATTGATGATGAAAACTAGCAAGAACCTTTTTTGTTAGGAGGGTTATTTAATCTCCGATTGAAAGTCTTTATTTTAAGCTTTTTAGATATCATCATCTATAATGCTAGGTTTATCTTATTTAGTTTCATGCTCTTCCTTCTTTCGATTTGTTCTAAAGAAATACAACATGGATACGGTATATTACCATCGTTTATCAGGCGCATTCCAACCGATCGGGGCGCAGAACGCAAGCCTGACGAATCCGGTTGTCGAATGTTATGGGAACCCCGTCAAAAGCGACCTAACACCTCCTACAAGCTTACAACGAACGACTTCTCTCGTGCCCAACCCGATTCCAAGGTCATCATCGCCGGGAGTTGCGGGGTGCCTTAGCGTCGAAGCTATGGTGAACAAATCTGGTTGTTTCGGTTCGTCGGGGGAAGATAGCAAACCGTACACGACAACACTTCAGCATTTCAGCGAGTGTGCATCGTTAGACGCTCCAGCAACCTCGGCGCGTGTTATCAGCTCGGACGGTGTCACGGAACCGACAATGCTGTCGACGGCTGAACATTCACGATCACCGATGCGACTCAGCAGTCGTAGCGTCCAAACGGACGACGTCGGCGATGATGAAAAGGCGAATGACGACCGAGAGAAGAAGCAGGTTGATGATGACAAGCCCGACCCGTCGCAGAAGCCGCCATTTTCCTATGTCGCCTTAATCGCCATGGCTATTAAAGATTCACCGGAGAGAAAGCTAACCTTGGCCCAGATTTATCAATACATCATCAATAAGTTTTCTTACTACGAAAAGAACAAGAAAGGCTGGCAAAATTCAATCCGACATAATCTGAGTCTGAACGAATGCTTCATAAAGATTGCCCGAGAAGGAGGAAGCGGAGAGAAGAAAGGGAATTTCTGGACTCTGGATCCGGCTTACGATGACATGTTTGAGAAAGGGAACTATCGACGTCGTCGTCGCCTGCGTCGCCCACATCGTCCCATCGCGATCATTGACCGGTCGTACATGACGGCCGATAGCGGTTATGCGTCCTACCCACGATGTCTGCAATACAGCAGTACCTGGGGCATGGGCCCGCCCGCACCGCCCCCATCCACACACCACCTCCAGCCTCAATACACCAGCGGACCCTGCCAGCTCTCCTCGCCGCCATCGCCCCGGAGCCTCATCCCCTCATCGCTGACCTCACAGTACTCGCCATCAACGTACTCCCAGTTCGCGCCTTGCTCCATCTCGCCATCGCCCAGCTCTGGATATATCTCGTCATCGGTCGGTCTGTCGCAGAACTCGTCGATTTCGAGCTCGATCACTGGCTATGCAGAGGAGGGCGAGCTCAGTCTCGTGACCATTGGTAGTGGCTGTGGTAGCTGGCATGTCTGAAGTGAGTGAAGACCTAGTATGCCGTCATCATTTTGTATCATCATGAATTTGTTGGTATATCCTTCAAAAATCAATGCAGTGAATTGGCTTTTGAAACGCGTCTCAATATCTAATGTGCAAAAATTCGATCTTTTTGTAAACGTGATACAAGAAAAAAAACTGTTTCGACTTTGGAATTACAATATAGTAGTTACATTTTAAAAACTTGTATTCATACTTTATCGTACAAATGTACCTTTCCAACTTGAACATTGTAATATGGCAGCCACACACCCAGACTGATCTCACCTTTTATCCTAAAATTATATCTGCAAAATTCTATTGATTACGATTTTATTAATATAGTCTAAAAAAAAAGTAATTTGAAAATAAGTCAAGATAAGTGTGATGGTGTTAATGCCCTTTACCAACAAATTTTCTTATTAAGCAAAGCCCTTTTTTCTGTTTTGCTTAACCCCTTTATAACAAATTTGTAAGTCTGATTAAGTTAAATCTACTATTTAGATATTTATATAGTCATAGTGGTGATAGTATACGAAGTGTCGTCGAATCCACATTTTCAAGGTCTTGTAGAATGCAAAAGAAAAGCAAAAGTTTTTATACGTGAGATAACAAACACAAGCATATTGCTATATATTCGCATTACACTTAGACCATGCCAATTGAATTTAAGTCCCATTCTTGCCTGGAATAGGAATCAATTGGGATGCAAGAAAAATGATTTGAAAATATCAATATTTCGATCTCTACATTCTTCTTCAGAAGAAAGTTTTTATTTTAAAAGAACCAATTGATTTATTGAAATTGGTTTATTAATAGTACCCGCCATACTTATTTAGAACCATTTTGAAAATGTATTCATTGGATGTTATTTTTTGTATTATTTTTTCTCTTTGATTTATGATCAGACTGAACATTTAATTGTTAGTTATTCCTCTTCAAGAAACAATGAACACCTTTTCTAAAAAGTTTCCCCTTTTCAGCTTATGTTGAACTTGAGCATCATCCCCTCAAAATGGCAAAAAATATTAATCATGCTACTTCGTATCTTCATTCATGCTGCTGTACATAACTTTGCATAGTTTTGTTGCTTTTTATATCATGTTGTATGGCGATGATTTTTTTTTTTAGTTTTGTCAGCTTTTCATTTTTCTTTAAAGTTTTTCGTGTCAAGTGTTATCTTTTAGTTCATTTCACAAAAGTTAATTTTTTAGTTGTGATCGTGATGATAATTGTTTGCAACTTATTTTATGCGTCAATATTCTGAATATATATGGTTTAAGAAATACTTACATCGGTTTAAGTTCAATAGGGTTTGAGTCTTCAGATTTCTGTGAAATCAACAAATTCTTCAATGATTATAAGAATTCATTTATCCCCAATATAAAACTTACTCGATTCACGATTGTATTTTCTAAATTGTTTTTGTCCATACCGGTACATTATTTGAAAATGTAAATGACTCTGTATGATTAAAAAATACGTCATTTTCAGTGATAAATAGAACGATTTGTGATCTCATGAGTGATCGGAAGACAGAGGACATGATTTTTTAAAATACCTTTATAGAAATCTTCATGAGGGAACTTCAAAACTTTTACATTTTCGTGTTTTATCGTAGAAATATCTTTTTCATATTTTCAGCATAATCTCTTCGAAGATATTAATTCATGAATGCCATAAAAATTGTTCGGAAATAGCATTCCTTTATAAGCCGTGTTCTTACAAATAGTCTTCTTCGAAAGATATCCTGAAATAAAAGATTTATTGCGCTTTAAAAGATTTACAGGCGCAAATATTCATACATGAATGAAGCGCCGTTAAATCCAAAAACAACAACAACAACAATTCGTGGATCACAATGTTTCTTTGCAGAAGTCGGGAACGATGTAATTTGGGGAAACGAAAAGAGACGATAAGAGATTGATTTATTTTACGCTCAAAATTCTTTTGTACGATTGTTTTGTTGCAAAAAATTAGTCACGTAGAATAGTTTTTCATTTATGTTGATGTCTTCCTTTCATTTGTTCATTTGTTCTTATTTCGCATCTTATTGTATCTAGTTCATCTTCAAGAACAATTATTTCGTAGATATAAGATTTTTGTTTACGTTGGGAAATACATCATTCTTCACTCTCATCTCATGAAAACTTGTAAGATAATAAAGAACACAGATTACCCTTATTCCCCACATTGGTATAGTTTGACTTCTTATTTTCCCATGTGAATACTGGGTGGATAGTTTTTATGTCAAAATGAGAATAAATTTCATATTTGAAAGTTTGAAATTAGAGCGAGAAACAACGCCACCATTTACCGTAATATGAATTGACTATTTTATTTTATTTACCGGTATTGATTATTCGTTTGAATTGGTTGCCATGTATTTAGTTTTTTTAAATAAAAATAGTCTATCTGGGGGGGGGGGGGGGGTGGCAGTCTAGTAACTCTCAGATGTTTCGTTATGTTTTTTTTATAACAATACGCCATCATCTCGAAAACTAACACTTCGGACAAAATGACTAGAACTTTAAACATTTTCCTCAGAAAAAATGGCATTTGTTTTG
>BQKZ01002881.1:0-22061 GCA_036244855.1 Temnopleurus reevesii | reverse complement strand
CCCCCCCCCCCCCAGTATAAACTTGGTCTGAAAAAGCCCAGTTAAAATAGGGTTAACAATGACAGTCTTGGTGTTCACCTTTTCAAGCTATTCTTCTTTGCTTGCCTGGCCCTGACATTGCAATGATGTAAGTGAAGGGTAATGGAATCAAATATGTGCATAGAATGTCCTTTGGTTCACCAAAACATGATAGAAAGGTCCACAACACTGAGAGAATATGTATTCAATTTTCTTCCCTGCTTGCATGACACTGGAAGGAACGTAACAAATGAACTTTGATGAATTCTTCAGCGGAGTGTTTCATAGAGTGTATCAAAAGAGAAATAAGTCTGCCCAACCATTAATATATTTGATAATTACCTTCCGAAGTCTTTCTTTTAGGGCATATATATGACCATAAATAGCAAGGAAATAATCAAAGTGTAACTCTTAATGATAGGATGTGGTTGTGTGTGAGTGCAAGATGATATAAACTAAGGTTCCTACATTGGGAAGAGTTCATTTACATGCCTGAGCAATCTTAGCAAACACATGACTGAGTTACAAGCTTTATATTGTGTCAATATCACGACCCAATGAGGGATGTTTTATCTATCAATACTAAATGCATGTATCGGATGAAGCAAATTCACTAATCACATTGCTTACAATCTTGAACCCATCTTAAAATAGATTTTAACTTACTCTGATATCTTGCTGGGAAGGTATGTTCTAGCAAAGAAGGCAGCCTCAGGGAAACGTCCAGACCGGCATAGAAGATCCAAACACTTCTCAATCCTGGAAAGGAGAAAGAAAATCAAACGATCATTAGCGTTGTAGTGGTTTTGACTCTCGCCTTTCGTGCAGAGGTCCGCGGGTCAAGTTCCACCCATGGTGTTAATTTTCTTCAGCAAAAAATTTATCCCCATTGTGCTGCACTCAACCCAGTGAGGTGAATGGGTACCTGGTCGGAATATATTCCTTGAAATGCATAAGCGCCTCACTGCTGCTATTGCTAACGTCAGGATAATAATGTTGCATTAATTGTAGAGTGCTTACAGACCTTTATTGGAGGTAATTAGCACTAAATAAGAACTGCAAATAATAATTATTATCATTATTATCAATTTTTCTTTTGGAATTCCAATGCACATTAC
This sequence comes from Temnopleurus reevesii, assembly GCA_036244855.1. Taxonomy (NCBI): domain Eukaryota; kingdom Metazoa; phylum Echinodermata; class Echinoidea; order Temnopleuroida; family Temnopleuridae; genus Temnopleurus; species Temnopleurus reevesii. Next base: position 20,925 of record BQKZ01002881.1, on the reverse strand, counting down.
TGCATCATGGACAGGAATTTGAAAATTCGGACATAAATTAAGATGAGATCCATTATTGTTAGGTATCTTTACTCAACTAATTAACTCTTGTAGAACCATTAATCTTATACAATCAGGCTGAAGATTTATCAGCCTTTCTTTTAACCACGATAACTTATGATAAACTGCATAATCCAATGTTTTGGCATACGTAAGTTTTTGAGAATTCATTCAATTTCAGATAAATTCATATACCAGTATTACCAGGCTGTTATTTTGCCATTTTGAAAAATAGTTGTTCATCAGTCTATGGGCATTATACCAAGTAAAATTTTCAGCAAATTCCATGTCATGAAATTGGTGAAAATAAAACTCCTAGACAGTATTGAGTCACACTTTAAACTAATGACTTATGGTGCACAACATGTACAGTACAGATATATATTTCAAATTTCTGAGAATGACAAGTAGAATCTTGGGCAAAGCTTAGATTTTAGAATGAGACTACTTTGAATACTTCATGAGAAAACAATACCAAGGACTCTAAACTACTCTTGTAAATAATAATGAGGTCGAAAATAACTTCATTTTTTATTTTATTTTGACATGGTCGCCCCATTAGTATTCAATGTACTTTTCTACCAAGGGGCCCTTCACAACATATCATTTAAATCATATTGTGTGGTAGCATTTCTCAAAACAAGAAATACTTCAAAGGACATTACTTACTCTCCCCTGATGAAGTAAGCCACAAAAGCGACATTATTCTTATCGCTCTCCGCTGCCGTGGAAGCAAGCTTGTCCACCATAGCACCGTTACCAGAGCAACTAGCCAGGAGAAGCAGTCCTCCAAAGTCTTGTGCCTTGTGCAAACACTCCTGGGCAAGATCAAATTCACACTTGGCTGTAGCAAGCTCTGCAAGCTGCTTCCACTTCTGTTCAGACTATAAGGTGGGTAGAAAAAATATAAGTGATTGATAAGTTGTTTTTACAATTAGGTGATAGTGAGGAGAAGCAGTCCTCCAAAGTCTTGTGCCTTGTGCAGACACTCCCGGGCAAGATCAAATTCACACTAGGCTGTCGCAAGTTCAGCTAGATGTTTCCACTTCTGCTCAGACTATTGGGTTTGAAGGAAAAAAAGTTGGAAATGATTAGTCTGTTGATTTATGTATTATACGTCCATGATCATTATTATGATCACACTTGTTACGACCATAATCACCATCATTATCTGCTTCACTACCACTGTCACCATCACCACCACTGTGTTATAGTCCAATCACTTTTGTCATCATCATCGTTGTCGCCATTATCATCAGCATCAGCATCAGCACCAGCACCAGCATCAGCACCAGCACCATCATCATCACTACCACAACCACTACCACAACCATCATCATCATCATCATCATCATCATCATCATCATCACCATCATCATCCTACCTCTGATTCTACAGCCAGAGTGTAAGCCGTCTTCAGCTCTCCCAGTTGAAGTGCAAGGTCAAATCTGTGCTCTGTATCACATGATACAGCCAATGCCTGAGATTTGAAGCCCTATCAAAACAAAACAAAAACACAATCAAAGGTTAGAAATTTATTTACCTTTTCAATACAAGATTTTTGTTAGCAATCAATGTGCTCTATTTACTGAAATTCTTACCCTACAGGAAAATTTAAAACAAAGTACACACAAAAATCAAAGCGCCTAGACAAAATAGAAGGAAATTTGAGATGAACTCTGTTTTATCTTCCTTTTAAACAGTAAAACTTAAACGGTAACAAATGGACCACAAGACAAAAATGAGTTTTTTCACCACTTTCTGCAAAGCATAGATTAAATCTTTTCAAGAGCTCTTTTTTTAAAAGCATATTCCATAATGAAATAACTATGAAAGTAATGGCTATATTGTTTGTGGGGTGTTTTTTACAACAAAAGATATCAAAAGGAAGAAATGAATGTAACTGTTTTCTTGGTCAGTTTTCTACTATAACATTCCTTTCCAGGATCAAATCAATTTCTTTTTAGTATATCCAATAGCTGATTTAATGAAATTTCTGTCATAAAGATTTTATTACAAAATTTTAATGGTGAATCATATAATTTTGATTGCATATTTTGTAGAATATTGACATACTTGTTTTTCAAGGAAGTGTGCCACCCTAGTCCGATGCTCCCTGGGTACTGTGGGAAGGACCTTGTCTGCTGTGTTGAAGTCTCTCCTCATCACAGCAGTCTGGTACTCCAGGACAGATAGAAGCAGAGAGAAGCTCACAACGTTCAGCTCCTTGTCTCCGAGGTAGAGACGATTGTCCTTAGCGATGTATCCAAGCAGGTACATGGTCCTGGAACAAGAACAAACAACAACAAATTTGTTTTTATACTTTTGTTTTTCATTACAGCTGTCTGATACTCAAGAACACGGGAAATTTTGAGAAAGCTAACAACGTTTGGCTCTTTCATCTCCTAACCTAACAGATACTTGGTACTAAGATGACTTTCTAAAAATTCACAAAAAAAGAGTTTATTTTAGGCTCCAAAATGATTATGAAGAAAGAGAAGAAGGAGGAGAAGAAGAAGAAGAAGAAAAAGAAAAAGAAGAACTATGAAGGAGAAGAAGAAAATAAAGAAGAAGAAATTGGATGATTGTTTGAAATTCTCTTCTCATCATGGCAGTCTGGTACTCACAAAAAGAAAGCAGCAGGGAGAAGCTCACAACGCTAACAAAAAATAAACAATATACCTGTCCAGGGTCCCGTTGCATAAACCATGAAATTATGGCAAATTTGTCATTAATGGTAACTCATGTGAAATCCTTAATTATGATTGGCTGTAGCATACCGTTGTCATGGTAGTTACCATTAATGACAGAGATATCATAATCTTAAGTTCTATGCAATGAGCCCCAGATGCGAGATGGTAACAATCTCTTCGCCCACATAGAAGTTGAGTCTGTTTACTGAGTTGGTATATGAAGCAATTACCAACAAAACAACTACTTTCCATAACCACCTTAATCTCACAAACAAAATACAATGTAGAACAGGTTCCAGAAGAGAGAAAAAATACAGTATTTACTTCTAAGATACTAGATCGTAACGATCTTTCAGCCCACATAGTAGTTGAGTCTGTTTACTGAGTTGGTGTAGATGAAGCAAAAGAAGAAAAACCACTTTCTATAACTACCTCAATCTCAAATATAAGATAGAAGAAGGGCCATTAAAAAGAGATAAAGTAAACAATATACCTGTCAAGATGCGAGATGGTAACAATCTCTCCGCCCACATAGTAGTTGAGTCTGTTTACTGAGTTGGTGTAGATGAAGCAAAAGAACAAAAACCACTTTCTATAACTACCTCAATCTCAAATATAAGATAGAAGAAGGGCCATTAAAAAGAGATAAAGTAAACAATATACCTGTCAAGATGCGAGATGGTAACAATCTCTCCGCCCACATAGTAGTTGAGTCTGTTTACTGAGTTGGTGTAGATGAAGCAGTCACCAACCCAACAACCAGTTTTCACAAGCTCTTCAATCTCACCAATAACCTGCAAAACAAGGAGAAAAATTGTTTAGTGTGTTTATATGAGTATACAGTCAAACCTCATTATAAAGAGCACTGATATAACGAGCTCTCGTTATAACAAGGTAATTTTCCTGGTCCCATCTCTTTGTATTTTATTGCATTTTGACCCTGATATAACAAGGTTTCAATATAAAGAGGGAATTCCTCTGATCCCAACGACCTCGTTATAACGAGGTTAGACTGTACTTGTGAATTCAGTTATGATACTCTATAAGCTAAAATTACTGCGGTGGTTTTATTTTCACAAATTTTATGGCGCTAGCCTCAAGAAAATGTCCATTCAGTATGATGCACATTCATAAGGGTTCAATCATGAAATATCTGCACTTGAACATATTGGCATATATACCAAAAAAAAAAAAATGATGTCACCTCGAAGTTCCAACATCTTGTAACATAACTAGCTTGTCTTTAACTTGCAGTGAGCTGAGCAAATATTCCATGTTTTGTCACCCAAACATTTCTACACACTTCCAAACATTCCATGCATGCGGATACTCATCTCATCATACAGTCAGACCTGTCTATAGTAGTCACCCAAACTGAACAAGTGGCAATTGTAGACAGGCGACAACTATAGACAGGTCTACAAGACATTTTCATCCAGAGGGAACTAATTTAGGTAGCCAATGTAGAGAGGTGGCCACCAAGATAGGTTTGACTGTAATTCATTGAATGAGCTGATCATATTAATTCATCAAGTATCAAGTATAGTCATGTTCACGTTGAATATCTAAAATATCTTTACCTCAAAAGCCTCTTCGATTCCATCTTCCGTCACCCCCTCATTGGTCTCCTGGGCCTTAGCAACCGCATCCTGGCTGTATCTTAGGATGAAGAACGACTCGTCTGTTGCAATGCAGAGCAGCTCACCATTCTCGGACCAGAATAGCTGTGGAGGAAAGATTTGAGATGATTTAAGAAAATAAACTAAAATGGGAATGAGGTTAGAAATTTAATTCTATCTTGTAATCATCAAATTATTTGAATAACTTCTTTTGAAGATTACAGAAGGTGCGATTTTAGAATCCAATTTCAAAACTCAAATTCAAAATAAAAAGAGTCAATTTTTTTAAAACTAATACACATAATGAATTCATTGTAGGGAAACCTTTGCTTGTGATGTAGGCAACATTGTCTTTCCAATCCAATTGTAACTTTAAAATGCCCAATGGCAACAATACAAGCCAGGTTAGATATATCAGCATAAAACAAACTAATGATGAATAACTCCATTTTAAAAAGATAACAACTCAAGTCTAATCTTGCCCATATGTTTGGGAAAGAAATACTGCAGATTATAGTCATTACAATATGAATTATGATTTTCAACAACTATTCTCATGCTAATTTCTGAAGGTAAAACTTTCAATCTCCTTACATGTTTAGGTGAAATCTCTATCCTGCGAATGAGCTCCGTTGAGTCCCAGTCGTAGAAGGCAAGACCGCTGCTTGAACGGACACCAAGAAGGTAACCACCAAAAATGCCTGGGAGGAAATGACATCAAATATGACTTTAAGAGATTATTTTCCTAGCACTCAGCATTTTCAAAACAAAATGACTACAATTGATTTAGGATCATTAACCCTTCAAGTGCAAGGGTTACATCAGAGATCATTCGGCATTGCAGCACTGGATGAAGTCTGCAATCAACATTCAATTGAAGAGCCTATTTGAGTCATTTCCATTTCACTGATTGCCTCTGAATTTACACTAAGTACTAAATCCATGTGAATGTATAAAGCCTCCTATAAATAAATCTTATAAATAATTCAGGGATTGTAATTAGCAATATTAATAACTATGCTGCTATTCACCAATTATCCATCGTCAAATGTCAGTTACCAAAATTCACAAGGAAAGATATACCCTCAATTCAACTAATTCTGAAACGGATAAAAATCAAACAACATTACCTTCAGCTCCAAAGTCAGGTTTAAATGACTTCTTCTCTTTGAAGTTCTTGAAGAGTTTGACTGATGTATTGCTTTCTCTGATGGCGTATCTAATGATCAGATAATGGAGGAGTCAGAAAAAGAATGTGTCATGATGATGAAATTTCTACTGTATATTTAGTGTATTAAAACTTTGGTGGTTTTGTTTACATTTTTGCACAACAACACACCTATATGGGAAGTGCTCTTACGGAGTTTGCATAATAGCCAGAAGGTGCCTTCTATTGTTTGCAGTGCCTAAGCTGATGCCTTGGGTGATGTAATCCCTTCCTTCAGAATTAATGCATCAAAGTAAGGGAGAACATGTGTAACTTATATTTCACAGCTCATATGAAAGCGTAATTGTGAAAATAAAAATAAAAAGGATTAGGAAAAATGACTTGCATTATCATGGACTCATAAAACAAGTTATGTTCATCCAGATGTGTTCCTGATTTCTACTGATGGGTTGATAATAATTATTGGATAATTCTTGCTACAATGTATATCCTAACATACATCCATCACTAGGAGGTCGTCACTTTCATTCCTAAATTCGTTTCCATGGGACCATTTTTCACACCAGCGAATAAGACATCATCAATCAGTATTCATTCATGTTAAGACAACTTAACCCATTGACTACCAGAACCAGGTACTCCCTTCACAAAGTCTATGGAAATCACAGTATTCAGCAGTCAATTGGTTAAGAACTATTCACCAAATAAAATATACTGTGTCTGAAACACTTACTCAGATGAGTCATGCGACCATACAAACTCCAGGGCAGATCCGTAGCTCTTGTTTCTGAGAGCCATGGCTGTGTAAATGATGTATTCACCATCACCGCATACAACAACGAACCTGTGATGGGGAAAGAACATAACAATTCAGGATGATCTACCTTAGCAGGTTCATAGCTTTTGTTCCTAAAAGCCCTGGCTGTGTAGATGACGTATTCAAAATCACTATTTTTATAGCTACGAACTTGTGATTGGGAAAGAAAATACATTTCATAATGATTTATCCTAAATTCTGTTGGTTTAATCACATGGACAGATCCATAGGTTTCGTTTCTGAGGGCCATGGCTGTGGAAATAATGTATTCACCATCACCACATACAACAACAAACCAGTGAAAGGGAAAGAATGTAACAATTCAGGATGATATATCATATTTTTTGTTTTGTTTATCACACCAGCAGATCCATAGCTCTTGTTTCTGACAGCCATTGCCATGTAAATGATGTATTCACCATCACCACATACAACAACAAACCTGTGAAAAGATCAAATAAAAAAGTTTCATAAAGATCTATTCAAATTAAAACAAAGTAGGAAGACAATCTAAAATGGAACTCAATAACAAAGCATGCCAGCTACATGCATTTTTTGGATGATTGTACATTTATCACACAAATACAGGGGGTGAGATTATGTGTGAGAAAAAAAATGAATAATCTGAAATAAGTCTAAAAAAAGTCTGAAATACTAAACAAAAATATTACTCTTCTCACTGAAAACACATGAAAAAGAAGCGTTTGACTAAAGCAAAGACATCTGAACTCTCAAATCTCTTAATTCATCATCATCATCATCATCATCATCATCATCATCATCATCATCATCATCATCATCACCATCACCATCATTAGTGTCAACATCATCATCACCATTATCATCATAAACATCATCACCACCATCATCATCATCATCATCATCATCATCATCATCATCATCATCATCATCATCATCATCAACATCATCATCATCATCAGCATCATCATCATCATCATCATCATCATCACCACCACCACCATCATAATGATCATCATTATTATCACAATATTGCTACCAAACAAATTAACATAAGATATAACAACTTAACACAGTAAAATAACTTGATATTGTGATGTCTTTACCTTCCGTTAGGATTATGTGCGAGAGTCTGAGGGTAGACATCACAGCTTCCCATGTCTTTGATGCCTAGTGGTAATCTCTCACCATCTTTGATCTCGTAATCTGTGGAAATAAAATAATCATCAACATCATTATTGTTGGGATCATCATTCTTGTTATGATTATCATAATTATTATGAAAAATGTCATCAACAATCATACATTCAACTTCATAATGGCTAACTATGTCATGTCTCTTTTATCTTCAACATCCTCCTCCTCACAAACACCACAACCATGGTCACCATGATCATCATCATCACTATCATCATCATCATCATATTCACTTTCATCATCATCATCATATTCACTATCATCTTCACCATCACCACCTCCACTATCATCACCATCATCACCATAATTTACATAATCATCATCATCACCACCACCACCATCATCATCATCATCATCATCATCTTAACCACCACCACCACACCAACAACAACTATTAAACATCATCTTCATTAACAACAGCAGCAGCATCATCATTATCACCATCACCACCACCACAGCCATCATCACAAACACAACCACTACCATCACCATCACCATCATCACCACCACCTTCACCACTACCTTCACCACTACCACCACCACTACCACCACCATCACCACCACTATAACCATCATCATCATTACTACCACCAGCAGCAGTTCAACCAGAATCTTCACCATCAGCATCATGAGACCAATAATAAAATCTTTAATTTTCACCTGTCATGGTTTTGAGGTTAGCCTGTTGTATTTCAGAATGTTTGGCCCACATGATCTTTCCACTTGAATCCATAGACATTGCTGGCTCCTCTCGCCCAAGCTGCATCAATGATACAAGCAAGAATATTATGTAAGAAAGTCTAGCTAACACTACTCGTTTGAAAAATAATTTCAAGATTACATTTTTGTTCAGAGTACTTCAATCTACTGTGGTGGTTCATTTCATAATTCAAGTGTTAGGATAGCCCTAGACAGGTTTCAGTTGTTTGAGATACAGTATGTGTAATGCTTGAAATGAAGGTAACCCTGTCCAACCACGTCAGATAAAAATACATGCATCTTACACAAAGGTGGGACATGATGGAAAACTGTTGCCTCTATTTCAAGCACTACTGTACCTCTATTAGATCAAACTAAAAATTGAGTTGAATAAAAAATGGACAGTTTCATAAATTTGAATGTCTGACACCCTAACTAGGGGAACTTTCTGAAAAACCTTGTCATCATTCATATATGATTTTTAAACTAGGGCTCTGTATTTCCATAAATTAAGTAAATTGTGAGAAAAACTCATACAAATTAGTTTTGTAATTCATTGATTTGAAATAAACAAAAGCTGACTAAAATAGTCTATGGCCCGTATTCCGATAGCAAGGTTTAACTTAACCCTGGACTAAGCCATTGTTATTTAGACCCGAGCTATTCAAAAGTTAAACCAAGAGTCTAAATGACAATGACTTAGGCCTGGGTTAAGTTAAACCTCGCTATCGGAATACGGGCCTATGAGTTTTACTGATCTTCCATCATATTCATTTCTTTTGAGAATCTGTGGACTATAACATTAAAATGAACAATATTTCTTATCAAAGTAAATGCAATTCTTTTGCTGCCTTTCATCAAAACAAATATTCCATGTCTAAACAGCTGATATTACAAAACTAATAATTGTAGGCAATGACCTACGACCCACCTTGATGATAATACTGCCCTCATCGTATCCGAGAGCAACGTTGTTAGATCCTTTCATGTTTGCTATCGTCCATACTCTCTCCAGACCATAGTTCAGCGTTGTTTCCAGTCTGTAGGTGTTTGCATGCCAAATACGCACAGTACCTGTAGAGAGATAAATAAAGACATTATTAGGCTGGATGATAAAAACACTACAGAGATGTATTGCAATGAAGAAAAATACGGACTCTCCTTTCACAGAGAGGTGCTCCCTTGAAGCGAGCTTCGAGCTCAAATAAACAAATTTATTGATGCAACTGTATTAAAGTTACATTCTCTGTGTACAATTGCTAATGTAAAATTTTAGAATCACTTGCATTGAATTGATTCTTCACTATTGCCCATAAATTCTATAATTAATTCATTTTGAAGCATATTTATTATATTGATCTGGTTTAGTTTGCTTCTCTCTTTCACTAAGTAATTGCATGGTAAATGGCAATTTATCAAAATTTAAGGAAATTTTATGTATGTATGTTGCTGACCTTTCCCCTCAAATTTAATTAAGCGACATAATGAATTGGCGCGGCTACAAAATGCAAAAATATAATTTGGTCAAACAAAATCATGAATCATTGGAAAGCTTGTACCTCTTCATAGGCAAAGCATGTAATATTTGATGGATTTGTAGTCTTGGGTTAAATATGCTTCCACACTGACAGTTTACTCTTCATTCTGCTGCAATTTACCTGTTTTAGCAACTATCTGTCTATAAAGACCACCTTTCTTGACTCCCTAGAATGCAATTTTCATGTTTATAGAAACCACCTGCTGTCAAAGACCACTTTTTTCTGTCTCCATTGGCTAGTCTTATAGAAAGGTTTGACTGTATAATTCAATCATTCTTACCATCTTCAGACCCTGTCATGATGATAGGGAGCTCCGGATGGTAGCTGACACAGGATATGTTCTGGGCGTGGCCTTCCAGAGTCTGTACACAGTTTTTGTTCTGAAAAACGGAGGAAAATGACATTTCATCATATTTACAGTACTCAATGTACTGTACTGAACAATTACAAAAATTCTAATTTGCTGTACAGAGTAAAGTCTGCTGTGTCTAAATATAGGATATTGTGACAAAGGTGCTGACATAATTACTAAAAATGGGCAAAATGGAATACTTGCATGAGAAATAGTTATTTTTAACTGTATATTACACAGTCAAATTGGGGATGAGGCTGTCTGAATGTTATCTAACCAAAATACAAATCAAGTCAAAAAAGAGCTTGAGCTTTCAATCCAAGCAGAATCTTAATCATAAGCAAAATGACAAGGAAAATAAGTATCATTTACAAAGGGAAACGCAACTGAAATGGTAATCTGAAACCTTGACAAGTCTTTTATCAGCCTCAGAGATGAAATTTAGCTTCTCATCCCCACTGTATTCATAGCTTACCAAGTAAGAGCCATACACTGAAAAAAAATCTAAAAACGTTTCATATACAGTACAGTGGGTTGTGTTTCATAAAGCACTAAATGATATAATATTTATTTTGTCAAAATACCACATGAGAAAAGGACACCAGCCATCTGCAGAGTCGAGCTAATCTTTACAAACAGCTTCATTATACACAACCAAGATAATCCCATATTTTGACAAACTTATCATCAGCCTCAGACAAAATGCAAAGCTTGTCATTCCCATTGTAAAAGGATAACGTGAAAATAGATTAATATTCCTGTCCCACAGCACATGTAGTCCTGGATCTTCACTGATGTTTCATCAAGCCTGACATGAGAGACTTTGTCACCCAAAATGAAGTTGTCTCCTCTAATCATACCCTGTCTACAAAGACCAACTAGTAACTCTCAAAAGGCTTTCACTCGCAGAATTAAATGATGAACTAACCTGGTAGTCCCATATCTTGACTAGTCTATCATCAGCCCCCGAGACAAGGTACGGCTTGTCACCACCGCTGTAGTAGTCTACGCAATTCACACCCTTCTCATGGCCTTCAAGCGTGAAGTTTGGTGTGCTGGAGCCTAGCTGCCATACCTGTATGAAAACAAGAAGATTATTTGAGTAATGGCATAACTGAGGGGTCCAATTTGTGTCATTTTTTGTGTCCCAGTTACATCGGTAACCCACATTGTTTTCATGGCTAAGAGGGCTGGGTGAAAATACAAAGAGTGAAATGAGATATTAGTCTGATGGTAAATCCATTATTTTATCCCTGATCAGATGCTCACAGTATTTATATCTTCACCAAGCTCAAAGGGCTACAAATAGGTGTTGGTTACAAACATAATTGGGACATCAAATTAGTCATGAAACTGGCCCCCTCATTTATGTAACTACCCACTTGTTCAATTACAATCTAGATTTGCATGTTACAGTCATAAGAAAAAGTAAACATATACATACATATTGAGTAAGAATAGGGATAATATCATAATTTTGGCAAGTGTTCTTATAGCTTTTCAAGTTTCTATTTGATCAATTACAGATAGGACGTGCTTTCATAATTTTACAATCGTGAATGATGACGGTTCCAAGGTCAAATTCCTCTTATTCATTGCATGAAAAGCTTTCACAAGTTATAATAAAATAAATGAATAATAAATGAAATGTGATTTGCTAAATGAGTAATGGACAGTTTAAATCGTCGCAATAAGATGCCAAATATACAAAAATATACCATAATTTGACTGGTTGAAGGCATAATCATAGAAGGATTTATGGAAATATTCCAGAATAAGACAAATAAATAATGTGAGCAACCAAACAACTGAACAAAAAAAAAATTCTCAAGAAAAATCACAATTAACAACATTGCAAAATACTTATTCTCATATTCTGGAATTGTTGGCAATTCTGGATTTTTCTTTACAATTTTTTTTTCAATCAATCTAATATAAATTGACTGTTAAGGATTTAGTTTGCAAAATAGCAAGGCGCTTAGAAACAGCAGTAGAAAGCGCCATATAAATGTTACAATTATTATTTTTATTATTATCATTATTAAAGTGTATACGAACCTTGACTGTTCTGTCGAGTGAGGCGCTTGCGAATGTGTTGTTATCCTTGGGGTTGAAGACGATCTGCATGACATAATGGGTGTGTCCCTCAAAGACTTGCTTACACTGCCATTTACGATCCCAGTCCCACAGCTTGATAAGCATGTCATCTAAAAGGCAAATAAAATGACAATGATGAATATAATTTCATTACATAGAGTTGGTTTAGGCCATTGATATTTTTATTGTTATTTATGTCCTATTTGTACTTGTAATTTTATATGTATGTATTTTTTTATCTTGTACATGTTCGTATTTTTTATGCATTTTATGAGTGAAAATATTTTTGAATATATTGAATTGAATTGAATTGAATTGAATTGAATTGAATTGAATTGAATTGAATTGAATATTGTTTAATTTCTGCTTGTTTACACGAGCATAGAAACATAACATGTAACAACAAACTGGCTGTTTTTCCACTTTCAGTTATGGAGTGGTATGAATGGTCAAATTAATAACAAATTGACAATTAAATTTACTGAATATTAACAGACACAATTTTACACATTGAGCGTAGATAATAAAAGACTTTGTCACAAACCCAAAGCAACAAGGTTTTTACTTGTATTTCCTTGAAAATCTTGGTATTAAAAAAAAACTACCAATAATAAATATGCAGCTTCGGGAGAGCCTTTATAATAGAATGAGATGTACTTTAACAGACTGTTTTATGTTGATGAACACTAGCATTTCTGTTTGCAAAAGTTTGTGAGGTGTACAGTCCCTAAATAGCCGAATCACTGATGACTCTTGGGTTGTCTTTCATACAGGTGTTGGTAGATTTACACACGATTCTACGAATGACTGGTGACCCCTTTTTTCTGTGAGATTCAGTGCCAGGGCTTATAATTGAGTGCCAGAATGGGTCACTAGTCATTTATAGAGTCATGCATAGATCTACGTACAGCTTTATGAAACACAACCAAGGTGTGCGACTGATGACCATTGACATTGGCGGGTTAAACAATCCAACTCATATTATCTATTGTTATTATATGCAGCTTCCAGAGAGCATTAAGGGTTGAATAGGATGAACTTACCACTGCTAGTTAGAATGAATGGTTGGATTGGATGAACACCTATACTTCGGATGTAGTCAGAATGAGCTTCGAACATGTGCACTCTCTCAAGTGTGTTGTAGTTGAATACTTTCACTTGCATGTCATCCTAAAGAGAAAAAGAGTGATATATTTAGTTACATCTCAACTGGTCTTGCTGAGAGTGACATGATTGTTCAATATTGCACCCCCTTTGCTCGTTACAAATAATGGTTTGGTGGGATGACCACTAAGTATTTTCTAACATACATACTGTACAAGTGCATGAAACATGTGCACTCTCTCAAGTGTGTTGTAGTTGAATACCTTCACTTGCATGTCATCCTAAAGAGAAAAAGAGTGAGATATTTAGTTATACTTCAACTGGTCTTGCTGAGAGTGACGTGATTGTTCAATATTGCACCCCCTTCGCTCGTTAAAAACACTTGTTGGGTGGGATGATAAAAAATTAAGTATGTTTCTAACATTCATGGAGTCAGAATGCGCTTCAAACATGTGCACTCTCTCAAGTGTGTTGTAGTTGAATACCTTCACTCGCATGTCATCCTAGAGGAGAGAATGTTTATCCAATCATTCAACAGGCCCATCTTGTAAAATAATTTAGGTAATGTTGAATTTCAGTTGCAAAGAAATACAGATAGGACAAATATTGTCTGGGTATGATTTTGGTCATCAAATATAGTGTAAAATTGTAGTGGAAAAACAATGTCATATATTAAAATTAATATTTTACCTATTAATCTGCATGGAAAATACATGCCCTTTTCCTTACATGCAATGAACAAAATTTAAATGACTTATTGATTAAACACATTCTTAGTTCACAATTACTGTATGAAAACATTTTAATAAGCTTCTATAACATAAATGTAACAGCTGAACAATGTCATGTTCCCTACTGTTTGAGGAAAGAAATGAGAAGGTTGGATTCTACACATGTTAACCACAGTGTTAATCAATTCTAAGTGCTTCTTGCCTTATGTACATACAAACTGTGCATCTCCAGGGAATAATTTTACTTTTCATTTTTGATTAGCAGTCTTAGGGGGTGTTGTTAAAAATCAACTGCAAATCAACTGCAACTTTGCAACTTGTAACATGCATTTTTATTCGTGCACAGTATGCGCATTTAACAGGACATGCATGAAACAATGATTTTGATTGGCACGTTCCAATCAACTGCAACTTGCGATCAATTACAGCTTTTGAACAACACCCACTTAGAGATTGAGGAAACATTTTCAACACTTGTACATTTCTATGTGAAAAAGTTGCTACACAAAACATCTTTTACATAGCAATCATGCTAAAATGCATAGCAAATTGCGATGCGATACCAGGAAAATTATTCCCTGATCTCTAAAAATTTACTTACCGACCCGGTGATGACCCAGTTCTTCCTAGCAACAAACTTGGCTGCTCTGACAGGGAGATCACACACCTCAAACGATTTGACCAGTGTCTAAATACAAATGAAAGGGAAATGTGTTGGTCAAGATGTAGGTTCAATATAACAGGTATAAAGTAATAAATGTTTGAACATTTGCACAAGCTGTTGCTTATAACATTTGTTATTAACATTTGCATATTTAATCCGGCAGTTAAATTCATCTTTTAATGTAGTAACCCTATGAGGAAACAGCTAAATGGTAGCTTTCTCTTATGGGCTTCATTGTACAGTGGAAACTCAGTATAACAAGGTGCTTGGGACCACCAAAAATATACCTTGATCATAGCAGTAATCTCTTTATAGAAAAGTTAAAAAAAGCAATAAGTTATATACAGCTGGGACCGGATCTTTTACCTCTTTATATAGCAGATATTTCGTTATATCAGATCTCTTCGAACCGAGTTTCCACTGAAAATTGCATGAAAATTGCCACTTGCCTATATGTACTTATATGTACTTTGGTAGACAGGCATCTCACCAAAATCTCCTGAAATCAGAAAATTTCCAAGAGAGTGGCATTTCTAAAAGGAAAAAGAATGATTTATGGTTATAGAAAAAAAAATATTGAGAAAGGGAAAATGTTCTCACCTGTGATTCATGATTCCATACATGGACATTGCCATTGTACAAACTGACCAGCATCCATGGTTCTGAGGGATGGAGGTCGACGCTTTTCACACGGTCAGACCGCGCTGAAAGCTTCCGCTGAAGATAAGAAAACAAATTAAGAGGTTATTGCAGTTTTATTCTCTACTTCAAGAGGCATCAATTTACAGAACTACTCATACTTTGTAAATCCTGTACCAATCTCTAAATTCTGCTCAAAAAGAGGGATGCGATTTTCTCTTTATGCGGGAGTTTGGAGAAAAATTATTCTGAAAATCATGAAATGTCTTCGTACAGTGCATGTGAGTTTTTAGAAATGATGTTCTTTTCTCCAAATTCATTATACTTGGGAAGCTTGAGGTATCACGATGCTGTCTACTCCAACGCCTCTGGACAATGGGATAAT
The DNA here is from genome assembly GCA_036244855.1 of Temnopleurus reevesii. Classification (NCBI taxonomy): domain Eukaryota; kingdom Metazoa; phylum Echinodermata; class Echinoidea; order Temnopleuroida; family Temnopleuridae; genus Temnopleurus; species Temnopleurus reevesii. The sequence continues at coordinate 5,204 of BQKZ01002881.1, read as the reverse complement.
AAAATCTAATAGTAAATTTATTTTAACGTTATCATATAGCAGAAATTCAGAGTTTTTTCCTTCATCTTTGTCTATTTTTCACAAAGTATTAAACTCAATGAAGTGCAACCATATATATCTGTGTAACCATCGATGATCACAAAATCATGTACATGGGACAGGTGAAGCCAGGCACCTACATTTAAACCTCAATAGAGTATGTTTTGAAGCAGACATATGCTTTATTTACACAAATATAAATTTCCGTGTTTGCCATAGACAAGCTGCATTTATACGGCTTGGGGCCACATTCACTTGCCTAATGTACAAATGTTTTTCCCCAAAACAGAAATTTAGAAGTTGAGAATAAAATGTTGATATGAACATAGTGGCATTAACCTACAGATGTCCTACATTATAAGTCATGATTCTTTGAAGCTTTGGTTACAAGTAATCACTAATAATAAAGATGAAAAGAATAACATTAATGGGCCAACCCATGTTATTTATATGGGCTTTAGAGGTAGGGCATGGATCTAGAGTTCCATGGGTAGGGCATCATTTCGCTATGTATTCTACATTTTAAACACTAAATGAATCCCCAAATAGCTACAGGTAACCAGGATGTACATGCATCCAATTTTTATTTTTCGATTCAAGGGTCGTTGAGAATAAGAACACAACGAAAATCTTCTTACCTTTATATCAAGTCTCAAAGGCTATTGAAAAAGAGGAAAACAAGAAAATACAGAATTAAACAGTTATGTACATGAAATCAATTCAACTTGCTTTGATTTCACACACAAAATTACACAAACATACGAAAACAAAGTTTGATCAAACTTGGACAATAATGGGCTTATAAAATCCCATTGCTTTTTAAACCCTTGTGTTTTTCTCTTAATTCTTTATAGAAAATTACCTATGTTAATGAATTCATGAAGTTCAATGCATGAATATTTATGAACAAGGAATGTATAGAGCTTATAAATTAAGTCCCCAATATCAATAATATATGAAATAATTCTTGGATAATTATGATTTTATAAGCAATGATAATTGTATGGTAGGGGCTTCCTCCTCTGCGCCAGGTCCCTCATCTCATCTGCGCCTCATTGACATACGCGATGTAACTCGCGTGCTCGGTGAAATTAAGACTTTTTCCTGAAAATCTCCAACCGCTTGTAAAGTGAATGGGATGCAGATAAGGGACCCAAATATTTTGAACGGCAAAAATGAGAGGGGTGTATATTTCCTCTAAAATGACATTGTTTCTGGTCAGATTTTGCTGAGATATTTCTCACACATAATCTTTAGGATATTTGTGATAATATCAGATTAAAATTGATTTGGATATTCATCGACTTCATGCTTTTTTAAGTTGAAACTTTAGGTGCGCAGACGTGCGACCTCCCATCATAATCTATTCACTATTGCTCAAAATAGAATGTGAACATTTTCAACACTACTTCAGTGGGTGACTTCAAGTACGGTGTGCGGTGTTGGTGTTGGTGTTGAGAGAGCAGATCGGCCCGTGAACCGAGCTCCAACACCGTTGGTCAGTTTACAGAAGCGATACGATCGCTGTATAGATCGCCCAACACCAGCCACGATACCGAGTGACATCACTCGCGCTCGCAGAAAGCCTCGCGAACGGCTCAACGATAAAATAATTTTGGGTCCGAAATTCTCAAATTAATCTATTCTAATTCATACAAATCGTGCAATCTTTTTCAAAATCCAGAAGAAAAAATATTGCCTTCCAAAATAAAGTATTTGGTTTTAGTTTTCATTTGCAAGTTTTACCGGAAAGTTAATTTAACCACCGACATGTCACGAGTTTTCGGAGCAAAATTGCTACTGTTCTGTGTGGAAAACGAATGCATGATTTCAACACCAACACCAACACCGAACTTGAAGTCGCAATTTTCCCGATCCCTAGGGGTTGGTGTTGAGAGATGGGAAAATTGCACGTGAATCGTCAACACCGACCGTGATCCTCGGTTCAGCAGACGACATTCAACACCAGCAACCAACACGAGCGACCGGAAATACGTCAGAATCTTGCGAGGTCAACCCCAACACCGACAGACTTCAGGTTTGGTGTTGAGGCTGGTGTTGGTGTTGCTGCAACACCAACACCAGCGTTCCACACCGTACTTGAAGTCACCCAGTGAATCTATTATCTAGTTAGAACTATTTAAATTATGCTTTATCCTGATTGTATGAATATGAAAATCAATATTTTGATAATATACATAGGCTTTTTAGCATCAGGATTCAAGTGAAACCAAATGCCGTGACTATTTATGATAGCTTATTCACTCAGTCATGGACTTCCACCAAATTCAAAATTCGAATGTAAATTCAGGATCATTCAATTCAAATCAATGATTCATTCATGTTAACGTTTGCATGTTTGTGCCAAAACATTTATATCAATAATATTAATCGTACAGGAGGAGGTATTGCATTGCAATAACATAAGTTTCCGACTACACCGCCTCTCACTCAGTCTCACTCTCACTTCTCACTAAATCTCAGTCTTCGATAATTTCCCAAAGCTAAGCGGATAGCCCAGCGCCGTGCTCCCGGCCTCGGCTGGGGAGATGCGAGGGCGAGTTCGCTGAGGAGGAGACACGAGCCGAGCTCCCGAACTCGCATCTCAAAATAAATCATGTTTTAAATTGATAAACTTTCCATGGAAAAGTTACATAAATATTCAGAAATTTAAGTGTGTAGTGTAATTCGCAACAACTTTATACATAAGGAATAAAGTAAATGGTGGATACTTACCATTTCCTACACTTTATTCCGTTTCGGCGATCTGTTTTATCAAACGTGGCACAGTGCGAAGGATTTCCCATTGACACAACACACAAGTTCCAACATCATCAATTCAGCTCTCTCCGTGAACTTTGATCCCGATTTTACTTCCGGTTTTAAGAGTTGAAATTTTTGCGTCCTTAGTTTCACTGGAGAGCTCAAGAAGTTTGCAACAAAAAGGTGAAATTGGTGGTAAACTCAAGACTTGAAAAGGTGCTTCAAGTAGATGATACCTCTTCATTTCCAGTAATATTCCTCCTCTAATTTTGTAAGTATCATGCTCCTTGCCTGGCACGAAGTTGAAAACGTGATAAATTATCCCCCTGTATTTTGGTTCTTCCAGCAGAAGGGCCGATCAGGGCCGGGGCGCCGAGGCGGCGCGGCTGTGTTCAAGTGAAGGAGGAGGGGAGAAATAGGAGGATATGGGCAGGGACAGGGTGAGAGGAGGAAGATGAGAAGGAGATGATGAATGGGGTGTAGGTCAATGGAAAGGAGGAGAGAAAGAAAGATTATGAAAATGAAAATGGAGCCCGGAGAAGAAAAATTACAATAGAACCAATTAGAAGGAAATTAGAAAGATTTTTAAATTAAGCCAGGATTCAATTTCAAACTTCAACTTCAAGAAAGGCACTTAACATTAACTTTAACTTAAGGGCCTTCAGACAAGCCAAGGATAGGGGGAATAGAGGAGATAGCCTACATCATTACATGTGTTTAATGCGACATGAACAAGATAAGTGAAGATAACAAGAGAAGTGGGGAGCAAAGACAGAGTCCAAAAGAAAAAAAAAGGATAAATGTTCGATGGGACATGTGGGAAGAGATAGGTTATGGATAAGAATAAAGGTAAAGAGAGGGAATGTGTTTCTTGTGCCAAAGTTAAAGCAGAAGAAAGAAAGAGTTTTGGTATGAATATACGTTAATTGATCAAAGAAAGGTCAGAGGATGAATGTAATTTGGAAAGGAGGGCAATTTATAACAGAATAGCGGAAAGGGTGTCAGCAATTTGTAGAAAATAGGCCAGGAACAATTTCACTTTTCATACTTAACTAGCAGTTTTGACGCTGAAGGAATATTTTCAACACTTTACTGTGCAGTTGTATGTGAAAAAGTTGCTTCACAAAACATCTTTTGTATAGCAATCCTGGTAAAATGCATAACAAATTGGGATGGAATACCAGGAAAATTATTCCCTAATAGGACATGTGAGGAGTTCAAAAATGCACAGACAGTAGAAAGAAATATAGAGGTGTTAAGAATGGATGAACATTCATTGTACGCTGTATTTCAGCAAAAGTGAGGGAACATTTTTAGAAAAAATCATTCTAATCTCGTTATGTTGCAATTTATTTTTCAGATCCTTGTTGAGGGTGTAGAAGCAGCGATGGCTTTGACGAACCTGATACCAGCTCGTTTCCTGTGTTTAGTGGCGCACCTTGTTATCGTGGTGACCCTCATCTGGTCAAGGGTATGTTGGTTTTTCTATATTATGTTTTCCCTTCTCCTTAACTCTCTCGTTTCCATCTCTTTCTACAGTCGATCTTGTTGAGCCGACCTTGTATAAGTCAAATAATCATCTTAGTTGAAGGTCTTTCCAAGACACTTACAGTACTTTTATATTTTATTATTCTATCTTACATAAGTCAAATTTTCTTTAAGTTGAAGGTATTTATTCAGTCCAAACAGATTAGACTTAAATGCGTAGGCAAGGTCTTTTCAAATTCCTTCTCTTTATATTCTATTATTTTATCTCTCATGAATCAAGTTGAAGCTACGCAACTGTATTTCTTCAGTCCAAACAGATTAGACTTAGGGAAAGTTTACTATATCTTTGTCACTCTCCTTTCTATCATCTTAATTTTTCTTTCTCCTTCCAGTACCACTTGCCTCTCTCTCATTTGACTCCTTCACCATTCCTCTCTTCCTCTTACCCTGGCTTATTTACCCCACTTTTTTTGGTAATATGGTCAGAAAGAATGTTATCAAATATTTAGTTAACATTTAAAAAATACTTTCATTTGTTTAAACTACAGTCAACTCTGCCTAAGTTGAACTTTTCTATTAAAGGTGAATAGTTGCCTAACGTGGAGGGACTTATTGGAACAAATCATATAAAACATGCATGATTTACGGTACTTCTTTCAAGTCAAACAGATTTTTGTGGTCCCAAAAGATTCAAATTGTAAATAGTAACTATTAGGTTCATAATCGGAATAAAATATCTATTTTAATTATCAATTATTCATTCAAATCCCTTGAAATTCAATAGTATCTGTGGTACACATTCTAAATTTCAAGAAATTTCATCTAGCTTAACAGACATGACAGAGCCGTTCAATTGCCCATAAATCAGAATGTGCGATATTTCCTGTTTGCTTTACGTTTTCTCTTATCCTTGG